>WSTZ01000202.1:5137-21075 GCA_019632295.1 Tulasnella sp. 418 | reverse complement strand
AGAAGTTGTATGTTTCTTGAATTAGAAGAGATGTTCGTCGTTATTTTTTTGAGATTGGTGTTTGGTGATACGAGTTGTTTGAGATGATTCGAAAGAGTAAAGCGTGAGTTGCAACGCAAAGATCAAAAATGGTGATAATTTTGAACCCGTTGTGCTGTCTCGGACTTGGTCGATCGATCAAAACGCAATGGCCTAATGGAAGAACGCGTAGTAACAACAGAAGTTCGATTATTGTTAGGGATGTGTTTCGGGGAACGAAAAAGATGGTTGAGAAGCATGACAATGTATGACAATTTTGACTCACGGGGTCCTTGAGAATCAGGGAGTATATTTATTTTGAACGCAGGGTCTAGGCTGCTTCGACTCCAAGTTTCGAGGACTTGACTTTAACGGCTCCAAAATGCCAGATGTGTGCCCCATTTGTTATCAGTGGGTTTAGTAGATTGATAGGTTTAATCATGAACCAATTTGGGGTTAAGAGATATTCTCTGCGAGACGCATCGAAGGCCATTATCGAAGTTTCTAAAACGGGAATTACCTAGGTGGCTACAGCGGAATTTGTGGCCTGAAAACTCAAAACGTGATATGAAATGGACATCTGTCTGTAGTTCGGCAATCATGTCATAGGGGATACAAAGAATGTGTCCGGACTTTAGCAAAACGACAGATTAGGGAAAGAGCATTGGGTAACCAATCTACACGAAGGCTGAACGATAACCCAAAAACACTCTTCTCCGAACGAAACCCGATCAGTTCTGGCCTCGAGTTGGAGGAGGTACAACGTCATATCCGCTTCTTCCTAGATCAGATGGCAGAGCAGCTGTTTCATCCAAATGAGCTCTAATGACGTCTTCCTCATTGTGCAACAAGCTTGTGCGCTCGTTTGGTTCACCCGCCACGGAAGGTGTGTGACGAATGAATGATGGAGGAAGCACGAGATTGTTGAAGACAAACTATAGATATGAAATCATAAGTCAGTTGCATTTTTTTTTTTATAAACAAGGGTCAACTCACGGTTCCGTACACAAGCAATCCAAACCCAATGACCTGGAGGACAGAGAATGGCCATGAGAGTTTTTCCCAACCCAAGCCAAGACTGATGAGCCAGATACCGAGGGTTCGGCAAGTGTCGATGGTGCTGCGTGCAGTAGCTAGAGAGACAACATATTAGTAAATGAGATTGTGAATTTAAAGAGAGAATGGGGTGAGAATGGATGGCGTTCAAGAACATCGGATTTGTCGATCCGCGATTGCCAAATCGATCGCAGTCGGTGCACCCACAATGGCAACAACCGTAAACTTGACACTCACCGCTCACATGCCTCGTTACGCTCAAACCAAAGAAGTTGAAAAGTCCAATACTGACGGCAATCACCGCACTTGCCCAGAGCACAGTAGGCGTGTGGACCATCTGGTCCCAACCCCTAGGCAAGTCGAACCACGTTGACTGATCCTTGAAGAGGTAGAGGAAGGGCATGGCCATGAGTACAGAAATGCAGCCGAAGAAGCCTTCAAGACCAACGGCCTCCAATGGCTCCACAGAGTACTTTGCCATAATCTTCTCTTCTATTACGAATTGAGTGGCAGTAAAGAGTTGGGCAAAAAGAATGAACAAGACCCCTAGGAATCTTCGGCATCAATCTCAGGGTCTCGAAGCCAAAAATTAAAAAAAAAAGTCCTACCAACGAACACTTTGGCAGGGTCGTCCTCCATTACTCGCACATACAGAGATTTGCCGGTAACGTCATCTGGCGAGGATAAGGCCTTCTTGATCAGGGAGCCGCTAAGACCAACGATGCTGACGCCAATCATGACAACCATTAGTGAGAGCCATCTGATGGGCAAAAAAAAGGGTCAGCCAATTGTTAGGGGTATCGAGTACGTAGACATACTGATAGAGGTAGAGCTTTCGCCTCAAGAACATGACGGAGAATATGCCAACCCAAAGGACAAGGGCGCCCCTCGTCATTTCTGGAAAAAGATGATGAGGATGGAAATTGTGTCATGAGGGGGGTGTGGTACGTACGGAAAATGGACACTGGGGTCATTAGGAGACCAATGTTCATGAGCTAGGGGTCTGATTGTGAGTGGCGAAAACCACATAAGATTGAACAAAGATACACACCGTCGTGCCAGTCAGATCGCATGCAGCTGGGGCCCAGAATATGACACGTTTCCAACCTGAAAGCTCGAGACCACGATGATGGAGCTTTGCAGGATCGGCATCGTGATCGTCGGCAATGAGGGGAGCGGAAGCGTTGCGGTCCCTCCAGTGAGCCCATAAAATGGGAAGGAAGCCTATATGAAGGGAGAGTGAGAAAGGGCTGTGGCGAAGAATGGAATGGCTAAAGCTTCGTACAGGCGAATTCTCCGAGGAACATGTTGAGCGTTTGCCATACCTGTTGGGCGTGAGAGGGAGAAGAGGAGAGAAGCGATATATTGTACATACGGGTTGCTCAAAGTAGATGCGACCTTGTGGATCATCACAGTTCTCTACGCATTGCATGTCCTGCCATTTTGACCAGAGAGAATTTGAGCATCCTATGGAAATGATAAGGATTCAAGGCATACGGGAAACTAGACGCAAGTACCGGTAATAAGCATGCCAGCGATTAGAAAGGGAATGAATGGTTGTGCCGGCATGTTGTTGTTGTTGTGTTGTGGTGGGAGTGAAAAAAGAGAAAGAAGCGGCGTACAAGAGTTAAAGTGGATTGTGATCGAGACCCCGTGCACTCTTGGTGCGCCCGAGGAGAGAGCCCTGTGCGCCAACCGACGACGGATATCTAAAGGCATCACTTCGCAGACTGGTCCATGTAACAACGCTCTCTGTTTCCCCCCTTCTCTTCCTCTCTCTCATGTCTGTCCTTCTCTCTCTCGTCCCTCTCAAGGGGAACACAGGAGGAGGTCGTTATTTCCCTCATTCTGGATATGGTGGTCTCACTCCAGTCTCTCTCCATGGAACCGTCAGAACACGACTCGCTCTTGATGGAGACAGGAAACCATTGATGGCATCCAAGATTCATGTGGCTGTCAGGTGCTATGAGTCCAGGATTGGCAAGATGGGCGTTCTTCAGACCAACGTACTCGTCGACTTGCAGACCACTCTATGGGAACACCCTACCTTGGCTCCCTTGGCTGATCTCGATTTACCATTTCGCATTGTCATTCCTGCAGACACTGTCGCTTATTCAACCTGTCATATGCATGATTATCGTGTCTTCTGGAGGATTGAAGCTGTCATCGCTCATGCCCCTCTTTCCGGTATAGGCAACCGTCAAATAAAGGCCTACGACATTGCCTTGTATCGACATGATCATCGTCCTCAACACCAGCTTTTAAATAACTCTGGTCATCTCTCAAATCTCCACTATTCCATTTCAACTCCCTCTCATCCAATCGGTCCAGGTGATCCAATCCCCATCAACCTCTCCGTTCGTCCTCCATTCGTCGACGTCATGAGGTTATCCATTTCAGTCGACCGAAGAACTGAATTCCATTCCAAGCAACAACATCCATCTTCTTCCTCCGAAGCTCTTCCTCTCCTCACTCCACCTCCAACTGCTTCTTCTGTTGATTCTGCCACTGAATCAAAGTCAAAGCCAAAGCGTTCCTCTGACCCATCTCAGTTCGCCTTTTCCCATCCTCCTCCCACTCCAATTAAGCCCAACTCCCTATCCATCGCCTCTCTCGTACTAGAAAAGACGGATATCTCCGCTTCCAATGTACAATCTGAAAAGGATGGCATTTGGTCCACAGAATACGCGCCTTCTTCCCCTCTATCCCTTATCTTTCCCGTCGCCAAAGCAGGCCATTGGGCTATCGGGGAGACTCTATCTACGCCGTTGACTACCGTACGCTTCTTTGTAAACGTCAAGGTGAGTTGTCATCTATTGTTTGTCTTGTTCATTCTGACGCGTCTCTAGGTCTTTCTCTCCAACCAAGAAGCCATTCTTCTTCCCCCGCAAGAGATCTTTGTTTCCAGTATCAACGAATCAAAGTACAACCAAGTCTTTTCCAAAGTCAATGCCGTATCTTCCTATCGTCGTACTACCACCAATACACGTTCTGATCTTGTGGAACGTCGACGAAAGCTCCATCCTTTGGCAACTTCATCGTCTCCATATCCTGCTTCCTCTTCTTCATCACCTGCGCCACCGAGTTCCCCTTCTGCAACTTCCAGTTCATCAATGACACCTACACGTCGTTCACCGGCTATTGCGTTGTCGCTCACTCCTCCATCAAATGACACTCTTCCCTCACCTCCTCCAAGTCCTGATGTTGCCTTTGATAGTACTTCAGCTTTGATTGTTCCTTCAAAATCTCTCCGACGCACTCGCGGTCGACAACATCTCTCGGTCGCAACACCACCATCAGCTTGGCAGGACAAGCAGTCCGAAGATGAAGATGAAGACTTTGGATTGATTCTTGGTGGCGATCTTTCATTCTCAAGACCTCTCAATCCTCCAAGTTCTAGGAAACAAAAACGTGCTGAAGATGAGGACAAAGCCAAGGAAGAGAAACAGAAGAAGAGAAGCAAAAGGTCAACAGGCGTTGGAATGGGTTTGAGGACGGTTGTGGCGGCTGTAAGGTCTGGAGTATCGGGAGGAACTTCTGCAACAGTGTCTGCTGGTATCGCCGCTCTATCTCAAAGCTCCTCACCGGCTCGATCATCGACTTCTTCGCAAGAATCCTCTGGCAGTGCCTCTTCGTTCATCGGACTTGGACGACCTTCTGGGTTTTCACGGCGACCCAACACGTCCTCTGGCCTTCTCTCACCTCCCCCTCTCTCACGACGTACTCAAGCAGTACCGCGTGCTGGGTCTGTTGGAGCTACCAGTCCGACACTTGTGGTTGCAATGTCAACGATGATGGACGATTCACTTGGATCAAGTGGACGCAATCGTCTTGACGAATCTATGAACATCTGCACATCTGAAGAAGATGATTCATCCCCCTTCTTGTTCTCCCCTCCGCCATTTGAAATCGCGTCGCCCGCCCCCGTTCATCCTGCCACCATGCACGCACATGCTACAGCATCGTCGTTGGGTGGACAAGATGCACAACTCTTGGAATGGGAAGCCGAATTGGATCGCATCGCATCTCAAAGTCGATTGAAAACCAAGAATATGAAGCTTAGAGTTTGAAGAAATAAAACACTCTCATTTTATGGTTGGATTAATCTCTCTCTTGGACAACACCATTAAAAACCCATCCTCTCCTTTCTTCTCATTCATCTCAACTCTCCAGATCATTGTCGTTTCTTGCATCTTTTTTTTCGCATCACTTAAATCCATATCAACATATGTACTCTGCTCAGTTGTTCTCCATCTCATCATGCCTCTCTCCCATCCCACTGTCGTTTTTCGTTTTTTTAGTTTGCAATTTCTTTGGTTACTTTGTCGTCCTTTTATTGGTCTTGTCTTTTTTGCTACTTTCGTTCTGTGTATTGTACTTTGCTTAGGGAACTACATTATTCACTTTTTTAACCCCAAAAAAAAGCTTCGAGATAGCCCACAGATGGCGCTGGAAACAAACCTGCAGATCACGTAGATCTCTGTGCTTCTCATGTGTGTCTTGGAGACTCCCAAAAGGCCCCCGGAAGATCCAAGCCGGTATCCCAGATTTCGCCAGATCCGTCAGCCAATGTCTCCTCTAAGCCCGGTTTGCCCCAAATGGAGGGGGGCGTTCGGACCATTTGGGCGAAAAAAGGAGATTTGATTCGTAAAATCTAATAAAAAGTCGGGGGGCGGGGGCGTACATGTACGTTGCTTCGAAAAAAGAAGGAGAAGAGAGATAGGGTTCTGTGGGGTAAAGAGAGTAGTCGGGTCTTTTTATCGCATAAAGGTGCACCCTTCACTCGGATCCAATTCCTATTTGTTGGACTTGTTCGTTCGAAGAGTCCCGATCTTGTTAACGCAAAACATGTGGGAGGTTGATAATCAATGCGTGTATTTGCGGAGACCTCACCCACAGGCCTTTGGGTATCATCCCGGGCCGATACGGTCAACAAGTCGCCGAAGATCGTGTGGGGTAAGAAAAAACGATACAAGTGTCTCTCGTAGGTTTAACGGATCTTGACCAAGCGATTGCTGTACAGTAAGGTGTTGCATGAGGATGCAACAGTCGCACATGATATAGTAATGATTTTCTGCCCAGCAAAATATTTCAATTCAAATAGTGACAATACACTACAACACAAATTAGGCTATCGAGAAAAAAAACGCTACAGACACAAGGTAATAATGAGAACGAATATGTACTCCACTACGCGCCTCAGCAAATATGCATGCTGTCCATATGTCATAATCATACGTCAAGGTCATAAACAAAAGGGTGATCGATTTTTTGAGAGGGGGGTCGTAAATGAGCGTGATAGGGAGGTGTTGAGGCCTCGTGATTTACCTGAGTTCCATGACACACAGTCTGTACGACAGTACTGAGATGTCATCTGCAGGTTCAAAGTCGGGTGTGGAGAAGGAAGAGGCGGGGGAGGATGACCTTGTGAAGTTGTATGGGCTTCCAGCGTCGGTAGAGTTTCTTCGAGAAGGCAATGGCGATGATTGTGAAGAGGGGCTGTAACTGCTGCTCAGGGATGAAGGAAGGGAAGACGATCGTTGGTGTCGTGATCGATGCAATCTCTGGAACTAATAAGACAGGGTTAGATCTAATGTATCCAACAATGATTCACCTAAGATTTACCTTTATGCGTTTAGCCAATGCCGAAGCCATGGGGTCAGATGCGGTGGAAGAGATACCCAACCCTGCTTTGATGTTTTGTCGAGATCGAGATGAAGATGTTGTGGATGTTGACGATGTCGAGGATGAGCGAGGTCGACGAGCAGCAGCGAGAATAGCTCGGACTTTGTTGTTGTTGCTAGTGGGCGAGTCGAGTGGCCTAGAGACAGTGTAGACACCAATAGGATACCTTTGTCCGGCGATGGGTTTAGCCAAGATGCGAATGAATTTGTTAAAGTTGACTGCATCCGATGCAATTAGAAGACGACAACAGCGACATAAAAGGAAAATCACCTTGATCTTCTGGCACACATCTTAACAAGTAGTCGTCGACTTCATATGGTTCCCTTCCGAATGCTTTCAATAGACCTCTGAGGTCTTCCTTACATGCTGTACCCCTATATTCGGATCCTTTCCATGGCACATCGTAGAGAAAGGGAAAAAATGGATACCTGGTTAGGGTATCGTTCTCTATGTGCCATGTTGAGGTCTTGAGTACTCACTACCACCGCTCTCATCAAGGGGCAATAACCTTCGAACAGTACGAATGAATGTGGCGTGGTCGACTGCGCGTCATCGATTAATAACGTAATGGACTGACGTCAGACCGAAAGAGACTCACGATAGTTGGGTAGGTTAGCGACTTCCTGGTCAGCAAAAACGCTCTTTGGATCACGACCAAATGCGATTGCAAGATAAAGAGCGCCTTGCACGGGGACCGTTCCAGCCGGTGGTGTAGAGCCTCCCATGATTTGAAGTTGAAGAACGAGAGCGTTGAAAGAATCCATGTCTATCATTTGGAAATACGAGTAACAGGAGATCGTTTTGAACAGAGATTAGTGGCCGATATGCGCAGCGAGAGACAAGTCTGTTTGCAGTACAGTGTTTCTGATTTGCTTGTTAGAGGGTCAAAATGTGGTTTTTTTCCCTACGCAGTAGGTTGATTATCAAGTCGCTGACTTTAGGGGTGAGGAGAAGAGAAGAACGAAGTGAGACGATACGGAAGTCGTACCGACTCTGGAACTGCAGAATAGAGGGGTTTTATAGATGCAGAGGCCATGAAGGGCTGAGCCTGGAGCTAATGATAACGGGCAGGCGAACACGAGGCAGCAAAGATACGTGATGCGAATATCTCTGAAAATGATCGCCGACCTGGCACCACTTTTCATCATTAGACTCTGCAAATTATGCGCTAAAATCGATCGATACGGAAAATCCCCAAGAGGCTTAAGGTCTGATTGGTTGGATAGCCTCAACGCGTGTCCTGGGACTATTAGACAACGGGGTCAGATGAGAGCGATCGGCTGTCCGATTTGAGGGTTCTCACCGTTCGCGTTTGGTTCATCGCCTCTGATTGGCTGATTCCAAGCTGTAACCCCACTGCGAACCTGGCCTCAGACAGAACACGATTTCTCAAGGTTTTGTACGTTATTTGCATCGTGTTGCTCTATTGAATTTCTTTCATATTCTTTTCCATTATTCGGAGCTTTTCGCATAACCAGGCGCTGCACTGATGAGGGCGCGTTCGTCGGCATCGGGTCCAATCATCCTGCAAGCAGAGGCTGTTCTGGGAGTCGAGGGTCTTGACTGGAAACTTACGGTTCGCCAAGCAAATGGATCAGTAGTACACAAATATCAATATGAGATTCTGGAATTTGAAGATGACGAAGGTGTTCCCAAGTATTTGGAGGCTTTCTGGAATGGCGTGGATACGGACAAAGAATTTAGGCTAGGGGACGTCGTAACTCCTCGGGGTGGTATGAGGTATCGCTTTGGCTTTTAGAACGCGCCTTTACTGACAGAAAAGGCCTTCACAGTAGCCGAACCTCGAGGTGATGACATTTCGAGCAGAGACAGACAGTCTACACGACGCCAACGTCCCCCAGCATCAGTAAGCCACATCTTATTTGTCATTTGCGGCAATCTAAGCCTCTTTACACAGGAAAATAGTGATGAAGATACCCCAAGATCCTCGAAACGGCGAAAAACTAATACTAATCGTCCCAATCCAGAAAGGCGAGAACCAGGAAGTATCGACGTTTTCGAGCATCACCTTCCGGAACATTGGCGACATTTCTCCCTTGGTGACGAAGATATAGGCTCTTCTCAAGCACTTGTAGTTCGAGGGCTAGGTCAAGCGCCCACTGACGATGGTAGCGACGAGGACCGACCCGAACCCAGGCGAAGGCGTTCAGAGACGGTTATCTTTGGTGATCATAGCGACGCAGATGAGTCTCATGATCCTGCTGTGATTTCTGCAATGGAAAAGAGGCGAAACGATGCCTTTCGCCGTGCAGAAGACAACCGACGTATGGAGCTTCTAGGCCAAATGGACCTTGTAGAAGCACGTCAACAGCCCTCTCCAGTACCAGAGCAACCAAGAGAAACGACAACGCCCACACCCATACCAATCAAGCAACGCCTAATATCTGGTGCATATATTGTAGGAGAGGCTTCAGCTCAACGTCCGACTAGAAACTCTCTTGCCCTTCGTTCTTCCACCATAACCTTCAATAAGGCCGCAGGTGGACTTGTTTCAGAAATACGTCGAGTTGTTCAAGAGCCCAGTGGACGTGATTCCAGTCATTTTGATGATGATGAACCATTCCAATCCTCCGAAGGTCTAGTCGATGATCTTTTTGGTCCTGAAGAGCCCGATGAGGAACTGCCTGATTACGAAGATACAGTGGAGCCAGAAGGTCCAATAGAGTTTGAAGGTTCAAGGTACGCCTTGAGGTTTGAGATACCGTTGGCTATATCTCTAACGCCACGTTTCGATATACTTCAGTGAGAACGATTCGGCTTCTCTCGGAGGTGAATTTGGGGACGCTGGTCTATTGCAATCCAATGAAATGAGAAGATGGGTACCTCCTCAGTAAGTTTTCCAGGCAGTTGGCGCTTTGGACCATCTGACCATTCGCTATAGACCACCGGCAGGATATGTGGATCCTCGTACCGCTGCTCCTCCTTCTAGACCTGAAACTTCAAAGTATGCTTTACCTATTCTGTATCGTGACGATATTCTCATAATTTCGTAATCATTGCAGAGACCAACCCATAGTCGCAGAGAATAATCAAAATGGCTTTAGATTCTTACTTTCGTTCCCATTCAGCATCAGCACAATCAACAATGTAGCAAAGCCGACGTTCTTAATCCATCTTACAGACTTTTCTAAACTTCCTCCAAAAAGTGACCGATCGCTCAACGATGATTTCGAAGGAGTTACAAAGATGTTACTGTTTAGCGTCAAACCTACGTCTGATTTTGGGGATCGATCCAAGCGAGAACCTTATTCAATTGGTGCTGGCATGTGCGCCAAAGTTGAGGTTCCAAGTGGCGATTGGCATCAAAAAGACCGAAAACTCTTGGCCCAGATTGCTGAGAAGATGTATAATGAAGAGAAAGTGAGTCCTGTGTTTCTACTGTTTCTGTGGTGGCAACTTACGACGATTCATAAAAGTATATCATAAGACGTTCACAGGTCCAATCGGTTTATTTGATCTTTTTCCCGTCATCCAACGTGGATATGTGCAGAATGCTTAATATTCCCAAACGATTTACGGGTAAAGACGGAGTGTTACTAGTTAGCAGGGTTCTCCTACATCACCGCGCATGATTCCTCGGGCAGCATGTCCTCAAAGGCGTGCTTGGGCTTCCACGCCGCCATGTCATCTAGTTGTCTCCACGCCATATGAAACTATTCAATTCGAAATTTGCTACGCGACGGTGCTCGTGGGCCGCAAAAAGGCCGTACCGATGTTTTCAAAACCACTCACACCAAGTGGCAGTCGCCACGTTCTTTTCCAAGCGCCTAACACGCATTGACAGGGTTTAGAGATTTTCTTGCCTCTATCAGTAATCTCGATGACCTTGATTGGGTCATACTGGTACCCTCCGTCAGGAAAGTTTAATGAGCAACATGGTGAATTCACTGCGCTGTCAAATGATTTACGAAATAGGATCTTAGTTGAGAAAGTAGCCTCAACTGGTTTAGCAAGTGGATGACGAAAGGAAAACCTAATCTGAAGGTCCTGAACCCCAAAGAAAGTCCATCTGACCTGTATTCGAGACTTAGTTTCACCTAATACATCTCACAGTTATCTCGGTATTGCCGGGAATTGCCAGTCAATGAACAGGGACGGTGACGGTGGTCTGTAGCCTCAAGGCTTGGCACGTGATACGGACTACAGCCTTTTTGATCCCATATTTGTACAAGTGCGCCTCAAAAGGTCGCTCAAGTGCGCAGCCGGACACGAGGAGACTACCTATGAGAATAGGGTGTCTCGTTCAAGCACGACTTCGGTCCTTTGCTTTGCTATGCGGGTTGATACAAGCGGTAGCAACCGTTGTACAACATGTCTTGGTAAGATGCACTTTGTGACAACTCGAAATTATATTGAAATTGCCATTGTTAAGGAGAGTACGACAAATGAGCTATGTACCTTCCAAAACCTTCAACTTCGATGTCACCTCTTCTAACCGTGCCTCTAGGCCTTTGACATTTGCCTCAACACGAGTGTCATTCTCTGCCATACTCCCTTCAACTCCTTCGACGGCTTTGGAAAGCTCTTCTAATGCGGATCGGACTTTCTTCTGTTCCTCTTCTAGCGAGCTCAATGTAGCAGCAAAACTGGAAGCAGACGTATGGAGAGAGGACAGTGTGCGCAACCTCTGAAGTAAATGTGGGATCGTTGGAAGAAGCGGCGATAGACGAGTGAGAATCGGGACAATATCGGGAGGAAGGTTAGTCGAGCCAGAGGTGCTCCCGGTGCCATCCTTGGTTGTGCTGGTTTGATTGGCACCGCTCCCTCTCTGAGAAGATTTCGCTGGTTGTAGTTTCTCTAGGTCAGTTAGCAATAGTTTCAGGCGACGAGATATTGAGTCTATATGGCGCGGCTGAGTCAAGAGAGTGATCTGATTTGAAAGCCTGTTGATTTGTGGGAGGAGAGGTGGAGGCAATGGTGAAGACTAGGGATTACTTTAGTAATAGCAAACTCGATGTGATGGTATTACTCACTTCATCAAGAGATGCACCGCTTGTTCCAATCAGTTTCTCGAGCTCGGCGACGCGTTGGTCTAATTCAGCCAGCGTCTTCACTTCAGCTGGGGGTCTCTGTCCTTCTGTCTTTGGAGAAATCGCTTTTGCACTCTCTGTACTGAGCTGTTTCTTGTGAATCTTCCCAGCAGAAATCGCTCTTTCAATCAGGATTTCTCTATCTCTTGAAAGACTTGAGAGACGGTTCCTCGCTTCAACCAGACCTTTAAGCATCTCGCCAGGGTCAATGGCTGGTTCCCCATCATCCCCGGTATCTTTGGTAGCAGCAGTAGCTGGATCCGATAGTTCACTTTCTAGTGCAGCTAACTCATGCTGCAGTGCTTGGAGCCGGGCTTGAATCGGAGGACCACGACGAGGTGAGGGAGACCTAGAGGGCGATTGGTCTGGAGAAGGTGGGTATGTATACACCGTCTTCCGCGCTTGATATCGTTGCAGAATCTGTGTTCAGTAATATATTGACGAAAAAAACCGTGATGCAGCAACTTACGCCTCCTTCGTTCTGCCTTTCTGAACATACGCCCTACTTCAGCTCGATCAGGCAAGTGACTCGCATCCAATTCTTCCTTTGAAGGCGGTTCAACTGGTCTTTTCTTCTGTAACAAAGCATTCTCGTCGTCCGATGAATCCTGCTTTTGAATAGTATGGGGATTGGCGTGAAGATTGACCCAAGAATTTTAATTCTGCCTACATCTCGTTGTGTAGTAAGTTCGGGATCTTCTGTTTCGTAGATATCTTTAGCAGTATCCTGGTCTGAACGTTAGAGCCCCCTTGGTTGTTCAAGCATAAATCGGCTCACAATGTCTGGAAGATTCGCGTACTTTGAAGTCATGTTGGTCGTTGATTTCCACAAAGAGTAATCAATCACGTGATACAGATCTTTCTCAAACTTCAGACAAGGTAAATTACACTACAATACTCCAATCAGACCAAACTGTCCCTCCAGCTGGACGTAGTTGTATTCTGTCTCCTGAAGGCCCAAAATATGCAGCATCTCTCCAAGCCACGAGCTCCTCTTTGGTAAAAGGACCAAAGATATCGTTTGCACTGGCACCTCCTGGATGAGAGGCGAGATAATCCGGTGACCAGCGATACTGGTATTTTCTATCCCCAGCAGATGGTGGTGGTGGAGCTGCGGTAGGAGGGACCCAGTCACTGGGCACTATTCCAGACTCTTTGACAGAATGTACCAGCGTCCTGTGCGTTTCTTCATAGATATGGAGATTACCCATGGACATGAGGGCTGACGCTAATGCAGTCACCCGATCGATAGGTGAAGGGCCGTTGACAGGCTCAGCTCGCACATTCGATTCGACTGGCACAGTTGGATCCAGTGCTGCCTTGGCTGAGCGAACCTTTGGTTTGGCCTTGTCCAACTGCCGTTTCTCTGAGCCGAGTCTTGTGAGCGTTTGAAGGACACTTTCTCCTGGTTTGACATATTCCAAGAGCTCTCTCTCCAGCTCCTCCTTCTGTCGTCCAGCAAGGCCCTCCTCTTCTTCTCGTTTCTCCCGTTCTCTCTCCTTTTCTTCCATTTTCTTCCTTAATCTCCTAGCTTTCTTGATTTCTCGGTCGTCGATCCCATCCATCCACTTGTCATGGACCTGGTGAGGATCATATGACCGAATGAATGACCCATCTTCTGCGAACTTTCCCTCTTCCATCTCGTTCTTCATATTGAACGAGCTAAGTTCGTATCCCATACCCTTTTTCTCTCTCCGGATCGCATCATCCTCGTCTTCGGGTTCCTCATCCTCATCCTCATCCCCTAATCCCCCACCTGTACGCCCAAACTCCTGACCTTCAATATCTCCAAGGTTCATAAATTTAGTTTCTTTCTTCTTTGATCGTGGAGCATCTTCGTCACTCGCCGTCTTCCCTCCCCCGAACATATCGTCGTCGTCTTCATCATCGTCGCCAACGTTCTTCTTACGGAGACTCCGCTTTCTTGACTCTACGACGCCCTCTCCGTCGTCAGATGAGTCTGTGTCATATCCTTCAACCTTGACGCCACCCTTCCGAGAGAGTGATGGCGTCTCTAGATCACCCTGTACCTGCTCCTCAAATGCATTGCCCGTCAAGGCATCTGATTCTTCAGTGGCATCAGCAAATCGTGCCTTTTTATTGGAAGGGCCAGCAGAAGGATCCATAGTAGCACGTTTTCGTGATGACTTGACAGGAATTGACATAGATTAGGCGGATGATATTGTTGTCCCCTTTCAGTCCAAACTCAAAACATCGAGTTTCGCATGGTTTAATCACATTCCACATCAATAACTGTCACGGATTTCTCCAAAGCTTCCTGTATTCTTTGTCTAGATAGTAGAATGCCCGATTCCCTCAAATTTCCTCAACAGTGTCCGTCTTTTGTAAAGGCTATTCGGAAAATGCCTAAAACGGCAATCGGGGATTCTTGCTGTTGCGTTCGATCAATCAAGCTTTCTTCTTCTAACCCTGTGGGGTTGATTTGCAAGAGTAGAACCTCCTGTCACAATGGGAGCAGGCGAATATCGAGCTCCCACCCCCACTCCCTCTTCAGCACCAAGGATTTCTCCTTCACCACTAATACTGCTGTTGCGCGAGACACGCCGGGCCGCAGGACCTCCACTTATAGCTAATAGCTGAACGAATGCGTCATTCAACTGTGAAAGAATTATTAGAACTGTGCGATATACTTTCAATGATTGGATTTACGAACCATGATAACAGGTGCAAAGACAGGAAGTCGAGCGGGAATGGCCGGATTGGGCTTGATCTTTGGACCATCTATCGGAGAACTGGGTGTCATTAATGATGACGCTAATGCACCACTCGAAGTATACGAGTTCGCTGGCTGAGGAGTAGCCATTATAGACATGGTGATGAACTACAGGTAGATCATTGGTCTCAGAAATCTGCGACAACAGTCTCGAAGTGACATACCGCTGGGAATAGCAAAGCGAATACAGCAGCGTTGAATATACCACTTCCCCACATGCAAACCAGTGCCAAAGGAAGACCTGCCGAGGGTCAGTTAGCTAAGATCTATGCTTGATTGGAAATAGTGACCCACCATATGCCAAGAAATAAGCCCACCGCTCCTCAAGGTAGCGTACTCGCTGAGCGAGCGACATTCCTCTAGCAATCCACACGTACCTAAAATCATCGGAGTCTCAGAAAATGCATGAAAACATGAATAGCTACGACTTACTCGAAGCAGTAGTAGCTGTTCACCCAGCAAATATATATTTCTGATAGAATGAACCCAATTACCGGAATATAGGAAAGTATTGCGCCGAGAGCAAGGTAGGACATAATTAGAAAAATCCGGTAAGCCGATGCAGCGAGATGAGCGATCAGACTTTGCATCGTATATCAGCATGATGAAGTTTATCCGATAGTTTTAGTTACATACCCACTGTATGGAGGGGTAGGAGCTGCCCTTCGCCCATGGCGAAGAGCGAATGCGCGGTTGGCGATTGCTGAGCACCAGATGCCCTATGACAAATATTAGCTTTCTGTAAAACTGGTCCATCTAGAACTCACATTCAGGTAGAGGGATACTGTAATAATTGGTAGCAACCAGAATCCTTGGTAAAGCAGTGAAAAATGCTTATGTACCCAGGAGTCGTGTCGAGGGTCCAACATGGGTTCGATGACATAGTCAAAAACGAGGACGGAAACCAATGATAGAGAGTTCAGGATAACAGTTTTGACAACTTGATATTGATCAAAATCGAAAATAAATGTATGGTTGAAAATGAACAGTCAGCGTAAAACGTACAATGGGAACGGATTTCAGCGTCTCTTTGGGTTTGGGTTAAGTTGGTCAACATCTTTGCAATGGTATCGGATTGGGGTCGAGTGGAACGTACTCGGTCACTAAATCATAGACCCGTTGATATTTCGATGCGTCCAGAAGGGCAGCTAATGCCCACTGCAGGTGAAGGTTGGCTGTGTCAGGAATAGACAGATATGTTGTTGAATCAGTGTAGGGACTATTGAAGGAGAAAGGTGTCGCGTAAGAAGTAGATGGTCCCCCAGAATCAAGCTGCTGACTGAGCCCAGATGACTGAGGATCAGAATACTCCATGACTGGGTGATGTGGAGAGCGGTGGCAAGTTCGCCGCTTTACAACTCGTGTACAAAGGGTGGCGGTGACTTCACGGGAAA
>WSTZ01000201.1:7794-19763 GCA_019632295.1 Tulasnella sp. 418 | reverse complement strand
AGAAAGTCTTGAACCGTTATTGCACACCACAAATTGGCGAATATGTAATGGAATTTGTTGCCTCTCAAGAGGAGCTGTTTCAAATTTACTGCAGGCGTCGCCAACGTACTGTTCTGGAACAGCAATTTGCGGAGTCTCTAAGTTGATTCTTTCGTCTTGGTGTGCTCTTGTCACTGAGTTCTCGAGTTTCCGCAATTATCTTGAACAGTTGAAGTTTAAACGGAGGCTCCACTTTTGCAACACTCGAAGTTGGGTTTGAAAATAGGTTTGTATTATGGGATGTTTAATAGCCAGTACTTTAAGGACTGAATCTAGAAAGGTCGGTCTGAAGCAAGAGTTTTGTCCTCATAATAGGAGCCAATCTATAAGAACAAAGTGATTGGTTTCATATATAAACCCAGACTTAAGGTGAACGGCGTACCACGGGAATTTTCACCAACACGTCATTTTTGAACAATGGTGTCGCTGACATCAATAAGGCTACTGCAGTACCAGCTCCGGCTAGATGAAAATGATCCCTTAGCTAGGTTTCATTGTTGCGTGACACTGTGAACTTGCCTCCCCATAGGGCCAATGAAGGTACCCATCCTTTTGCGCCCTGCCAAAATAACTTCAGATTCAGAATTGGCCTCAGTATCTCATAAAAGTGACTTACAACAGATGTAATGCCCAGGAAGCTAGGACGAGGCTTGTATAAGACTCTTCGGATGGCCATTTGAGGTGTCAGTAGTGGATGGGGAAGTAGAGAAAAATGAGAGATGGGTAAAATCGGAACGTGGACTGAACTGAAAGCTGGAAAAGCCACAAGTGATTTCAACCAAAAAGCCGATTCGGACGTCGAAAAACTAATCCAAGCAAGCATCTACAAATATCTACGGAAAATTGAATGCTCCTTCTACCCCCGCTCATTGTACTCGAATTTAGACCCAAACCTCATAAACACACTTAACTAAGGACCATCAAAACATAGGTACTTTCAAAGCGAATAGACTGCGAACATTTCTTGGCTAATTGAATTCGTACATCCGATCTTTACATTTATTCTTCAATTCGGCTCCACTACTTCTCGGTACTCCAGAGAAAGCGATAATTAACCATGGCAAACCCTCGACAGCGAAGAAAACTCAAGTCCGCATCTTATCACAAGGTTCGAACCCAAAAGGCTGATAAATTCAAGAAGCATCCTCGTAAGTCGAGCCGAATATTTCTATAAATGGCTATCAATAGCTCCCTAGCGCCCCGAGCGCGGGGGGCGGGGGGACTTGTTCGTCATCCGTGGATCATTCCCTGACCGAAAGAGCTCGCGACGACTGACTTTGACCCCTCTTGTGCCGGCGAATACCTAGCCGCGTCGATGTCGATCGATGAATAGGGCAATGAAAGTAGGCACAATTTACTGATTGTTCGTTATTCGATTTGTCTAGCTATCAAAGGACCTAAGGTGATTCAGGATGCCTGGGATAATACAAAGACTCTACTTCAAAAGTGAGTCGGTTAGTTCATTTGTACATTTGATCTGTGAGGCCCCCACAAAGCCACTATTTTCTCATGGCATTTTTTACTGCCTTTTATGGTACTAAGCCACGCCGTCAAACTGTCTAACTGACGTTGAACCCGCACTGTGGGATCTGATTAAGCTACCAGGCGTTAGGTCTCGCAGTCAATCTGTCTGCATCGAATTCTGGTGGCGTCGAAAAGCCATTAGTAGGTGGAGCCGGATCAAATGCACCATCGAGCGACTTGGCTCCAATACCAGAGCAAGCCACACATATCCATCAGCCAGGAGAATCGCATTTGGCGATGACGAACACGAACACGAATGGTTTGCGAAAAGGATTCGGGAGAATAGTGAGAGATGATGATGGAAATGTTATCCGCGTGGAGATGCCAGAAGAAGATCGCACAACCGAGATGAGCACGGATTCACCATCCGGTGTTGATGAAGTCCTGGTGTCCGGATCGTCAGGGGAGCTATCCACGTCGACCCCACTAGATAGTGCGAACAAGACACAGAAAACGGAAGTAATTGAAGGTACGAAACTCGGTACATTCTTCGAGATCAGTTTTGTCTGAAAATTCGTACTTTGGCTCCTGTCTTTGCGATTGATACACGTACACCGCCATTAAACCCTACTGCACCCGTTCGTGCCCATTCGCGCGGGCTATCTTTGGGCGGATCCGTCTGATCAAACGCCCACGGAATAGAGCTGGAGAAGTTGGCCAATCGGAAGTTGGTTCAGCCTCGATATGCTTCTCAGCACGAGATGGTCTGGCTTCGAAGCCTCGTTCAAGCTCATGGAGATGATTTGAATCAGATGGCTCGTGACCGTCGGCTCAACGTTTGGCAGAAAACTGCGGGAGAAATCAGGCGCGCGTAAGTGCTTTTGGTCTTTTCGATTAGACCCGAGGTCTTCTGCAATTTTGGAGAAGCAGGGATTTCTCAGGATATCTGACGTTTGTCTTGTTTTTCCCCTGATATTCAGGATCGCGAAGGCAGGGGGGATTGAGAAGCTCAGAGGTTGATCAGCAACGGCTCTGGTGGTTCAGCCGATTGACTAGCGTCATCACGGATTACATTGAAGAGTCCAGTGTTGATTTGGTTACTTCTATATTAGTTGGCCATCAAATCATTGATGGGGGGTGGAGGGGTCACCCTGAGGCGCAATTGTCGGCGGTGGTCTTAGGTTGCTTGTTTAAGTTGAAATGAACATCACAAATTTGGGATGAGCCCCGTGAAAAACTTGCTTGAGATAGGTTGTGCCTGGATTAACAGGTTTTGAATTGAGTGATACAAAGGCAAAATGCGATCGACACGCTGAGCATAACGGGATATTTACGGTTAAAACCATATGGCCAAAGAAGGGTTGGATTTCGGTCATGTTGGATCTGCGGTCGATCTCATGAGATCGGGTTATTATGCTTGAGATGGGATGGGACCTGAACCTGATGACGGCCCGATGATGACACAGACTAAATCAGGCGGACTGAAAGAGACCGCTTGCTTATGCGTAAGTTACGAGAGGGTTGTAATAAGTGTATCAAGAATGCGTGCCTAGGAATGATTGCATCCGCACTCCTGTGACAGGGATGTAGTGCAGTGTATGATCAACATGGATGATGAATCGGGATCTTTAAAGAAAAGCGTGAGGGTTCTCCCACTAAAACAGGCAGTGGGAATCAGCCGTGTAGATCCTCAGTAAGGCACACAAATAGCTCACCCTGTACCGGTTATGGCCTCGAACATCCTGAAAGGGAAGCTTCTCTGGGACCGAAGCTTGAACCCAAATTGTTTTGGCAAGAAATTCTTGGGCGCCGTTAATATGTGGAGTGCAACGCCCGTGGACAGCTCCGACGTTTGTTGACTTGTACCCATTATGGACGCCATGCCAGGGAGTCGGGCGGCGAGGGGAGATGGAACAGGTTCGCAATCAGGGATTCGAGGGGAATGCGCACAAAAATAATTTTGGACGACAAACAGGAGCAAATGCCATGGTTTAGGACAGGATTCTGGCTATACCAGATCGGGGAGTCTACCCAAAAACTCGTTACACCCAAGCCACATCGTACCTTACATCCCCTTCTTCCCTTTCCCCCCAATCTACCATTCCGTTTGACTGCAAGCGTCCATAGGATTAAGGAATTCGTTTATAAGCGGCTTGCATTTGCCTTCACTTGTCTGGGCTCAGCGTCTGTTTTCCCCCTACCAGTCACTCATTTCTCCCCTCTTTCATCATGCCTCCCTCCCGTACACAGCAAGACTCGCTCGTCATTCGATCCCATAAGGCAAATCCAAAGACCCCAAGGCAGCAGAACACGGCCTGCGCTCCGTGCAGAAAACGCCGGTCAGAACACCCTTGCAGATCACTCACCGTCGCGACAATCACTGAATCTCTTTCCATTGATATTAACAGAGTCAAGTGCGATAGGAAAGACGCCCCAACCGAGATCGACAACCGACCAACGTGTACAGAATGCTTCCAACGAAGCTTCCAATGCGTGTTCGTACATCTTCCTTTGACATTGTCCACAAGCTTCAACGAACATTCTCCTAATTTTTCTCGAAATTTCTCTCCTCCACCTTTGTTAGTGATGATCCCCGGGAAGCCAAACCTCAAAAGCTACTCAGGCGCGGACGAAAGATCCAAGAACTAGAGTGAGTTTTGTGCTGTATTCGTACTCTACATGACAACCGACGGTTTCCCCGCTGTAACCACATTTATCACAGAAAAATCTATTCCCGTGCCCCCGACACCCTCGCTCTCGCAGACTCGCCTTACCTTGAACAACGTGCCCCGTCGCCGCCCTCAGCTGTTCCGCAGTTGGACTTGTCATTTTTTGAGTCAGCGTTTTACCGCAGATTTCACATACAACGTACGTGTTTTTTGGACCATTGCCAGATCAAGGATCCTTTTCCCTCAGGTTGATCAACATTACTGACACTCACCTGTCCGAAATCTAATCAGGACCCGTGGTTGATCCGACAGAGTTTATCCATCGCTACAAGCAGTACGTGACGGAAGGGGTCCCTCTTGGGACATATGGGGAATTGATCGCCAAACTTCTCGCAACATGGGCCGCCAGCTATGGCGTCAACGAACGCGGTGAGGAAGAGTTTCATGATGGGTTTATCAGCGTAGAACGGCGACGGGAGGCCACCAATATCATGGTCAAGGAATTGCTCGCCACCATCGACAAATATTCCGTCATGCGCAACATCTCATGGGATGGCGTCCGCGTCCTCCTCTTGCTCATGCCTCTCACTGAAGGTGCGTACCCCTCCCGTCTAAAATCGAATAATTGATTATGGGCTCTAAAATCAATAAATTGCGTCATAAGAGGTCCAGCCAGAGGTTGATAGAGCGGTACGTATTTGTCCTAAATTGCACCCTTGATTTGGGCTGACAACAACACTTGGGCGCCGCAGAACATGTACCAATCTACTGTACTCCAAGTTTACACACTATCGAATCTCGGCGATATCCCTAGCTATGGGACTGCAGGTGGTCCAGTTAATCAGATGGTGCGGGCCCGTATATTTTGGTATGGCCATGTCCATGAAGGTTAGCCCCCTACTCCCCCTCCTCCCTATGTCGCCCACGCAACTCATTGCCCATTGCATTTCAGGTCTGACCAACGGGCTGAAGGGTCGTAAACTCATATTGTGAGCCCCGCTTCTTGGAAGCCATTGATATCATGCGTTAATAACATTTCATTTATTCCTTTAGTGACCAAGACGATGTGGAAGCTTTCAAAACACCTCTCACTACTCGAGACTACCACAACTCCCTCGCTAAATCCAACGTCACTAATTCCTTCACCTACCGCTACGCCACCGCACCTATTCGCCTGTCCGCAGCATGCCGTATGGTGAACGCCGTCCTCACCGGCCCAAGAGCAGAACGCAGGGAAACTGTGGACCGTCAAGAGATGGAGGCTGTATGGTCCAAGCTCGCTGAGTCCTGGGAGGAGTTCGAGGACCTGCGACGGTTGTCGCTGCATAATCAATCGACTCGTCCGGAGGAGGCAGATCGTTTCGTCAGTGGCTGGCAGGTAAGTCATCCTATGCCACGTTATCATCTACCTATTCTCTTGATCTGATCATTGCATCTGATTTTGGTTTGGGCCAGATCTTCATTTTTGAGGCTTGTACGTTGAATCCTGTCCATCAGTCAGACCCTCATCATTGACCCCTTCTCCCCCTTTGTTTAGACAACATAATTCGGGAAAAGATCTACGAACGCATTGTTCGTAAACGTGGAGCGAATGTGCCTAACGGTGCCTACATCTCTGACCCCGAATACGCAGCCATAATCGAAGATCAGCTGAGGGATCTTCATCACCTCCATGAAATCGCTGAATCCAAATGTCATGACGTCGCCGGCAAGGTCATGACCCTCATCAGTCGACATTTGAACACCCCGTTCTTCGAATATGACGCTTCGTTGTGTAGGGATGGTGTATACTACTGCGGGGAGCTAATGGCGGTAAGCCCCCTCACCTTATTTGGGCATTCAAGTATTTCTAACATTCATTCTTCTATAGTCCGAGCCAGATGCTGATGAACAGTTCCAAGACTGTCTCATGGCGCTGAAACAGATGCGATGGGCTTACTCCAAAGGGAGGGAACGCACCGAGAGACTCAAGGCCCGCTGGGCAGCCTCCCGCCAGCTACCCCGTGATCCTCGCGGCCACGATTACCGTCGCGGAGGACCTCTGGAGGAAGTATCATCAATTGGTCCGGGACATCTTGATATGACATATTCCCTACTCGATCCTTCACTGGAATTCCCGAGGGATGCATTCGAGCCTATGTCCTTACCCAGCGTCCCTTCAATGCCTGTGCTGAAGTCCTTTGAACGAGGAACCAACGGTACTCGACGCTTGTCGCCTGATATGATGAATGGTGATATGGGCTTTGCCAGTAGTCTCCCTGGTGCATCACAGTCGCACATCTTGCCAAGCAGCTTAACCTCAGCCACCTATGGAAGCGGAGCATCGTCTCCAGCTGGATCCGATCATTCACTAGGCCATCAGGCTCTTGACAGGTCGTCATTACTTCCGAATCCCAATATTACGCCGCCTCCCAATTTTGTTCGTCCTCCATTTGGACGACAGCCAACCAATTCCCCGCCTTCCTTCCAGACCACTCAACCACAGCAACGCATATACGATCCTCGAAGTGGTTCCTCCATCGTTGGTTCTTCAACGACTATCCAGCAGGCATTTTCCCATCGTAGTCCGGCATCATCTGATTCTCAGGCTCCTCTGGAGCATGGAATTGGCAGCCATTCGCGAACTCAGCCAATGCGGTCTCCGACTAGCAACCCATTTGGTGGAGACAATGGTTCACAAAGCTACGGCATCGGCGGATCATCTCAATCACAGGCCACAAAACTATCGGGCACCTACCATATGGATCCAGTTGCGCTCATTTATGAACAGCCATCCCCGGCGTCAAATGGAGCGCTACCATCTTTAGCAGAGATGCATGGATTGCATGACAACATCATGGGAGTTGGTGGGGGAATGGATCCAGGTCTTTCCGGTCAATCATTTCTACCCTCGTATTCCAATCCTCTAACATCATCCCAACTTCACCAATACCCGTCGCCTTCCGACTTTCCGGATTACACCGGTCCAACAATCAATGTCTCTCGCCACGCCAATGGTGCTTCTGCGCCCTCATCAGTGTCATCATCAGCCAGCTCACCCTACACAAACTCCCAGAGCGGACGTTACAATGTGCTCCATCCCCTGACTATCCCAAATCCTGGAATTTACCCTGACAGCGGATCGTCCGCTGGTCCCCATAAAAACTCACCTTTACATGAATCAGGTTTTGGATTTTCCTATTCCTGAATCCGTTCTTGACTACTACATGTACGACTCTCTTTCCCTGATTTTCTTTGGTTCTTTCATTCTTGCTGTCGTCGTTTCGTTCACTGTTAATACGTATCTTGATTGGTCCCTAACTTT
Organism: Tulasnella sp. 418; assembly: GCA_019632295.1. Classification (NCBI taxonomy): domain Eukaryota; kingdom Fungi; phylum Basidiomycota; class Agaricomycetes; order Cantharellales; family Tulasnellaceae; genus Tulasnella; species Tulasnella sp. 418. Next base: position 12,287 of record WSTZ01000201.1, on the reverse strand, counting down.
GATCATCATCAGATGCTCAATTTAATTGATCGCTTTCGCCGAACTTCTTCTTGGACTTTATCTCATTTTGTTGTTCCATCCTATCTTGTCATAGCCTGTTTGTTTTCTCCTGCTCTTTTCGTTTTGTTGTTTCCGTCCACTCAATCTTGTTTTTGTCTCCGGTCAATTCTTCTCTCATTAGCTTTCGTGGTCTTGTTATGCTCTTTATTGTGGAACCTTGCGATTACCATGCTGTATCACCATCACCCACATCTCTGCGGCTATTTCCCCTCCATCCTATGTATCCTCTCTTGCCACGTTCCCAGGTGATGGACCCCACTAATCAATGAATAGTAATCTTGGATTTGTGCTCTATTTCATCCCGGATCTAGACCCAAAGTTGTCAGCTGAAGGAACAACAACGTGTCATCAAAAGGCTGCAAACCAACCATCGCAAGCCTGGCGTCTAGACGAGATGAAAGATCGGTATCTCCCAGATTCGCCTGACTTTCTTCTACGTGGGACGTCGCTGATTGGATCGCTTTTTTCCAAAGGGATTTGAGTTCGTCATCCACCGGCCTATCGTTTCCTCGTGACTGAACCTTCAGCTCATGAGCCCGGGCTTCGTGGAGATCCAGAACGGCGAGCTCGAAGTACGCTAATGGTATAATCCATTTTCCTTCCAGTGACTTGGCGTTCCGCGTTGCATATTCTAGAAATGCCCGGGCAGCGGCAAACTCCCCGACACCTCGATGTGTAATGCCGAGAATAAGGCTTACAGGATCGGATCAGGACCAGGAGACAGGTACATAAACATGTTCCCCCGCGTGCAATTTGGCATCAGGGCGGTTGTGTAAGAGGAATAAGGGGGAGGACCGGCGATCAGTACCTAAAAAGGGCACAAACGTTTCAGGAAAGTAGGGCCACGTACTGTTGGAAATTTAGTTCGTCGGTAGAATCCAGATCCGCGATTGGGTTCTGGTTGAGTGTATCGTTGGTGTTGGAAGAATTGGCGGTAGCGAGAGAGGTGTCAAGTTCTACGGCGTAAGGAGAAGCAACATTGACGGGAGGGGTTAAAGCCAAAAATTCGCGTATATGGGCCTCCGCAGTCGTTTTTGGGATTCTGCCATGGGTGTTCCAAACTGAAAGAAAGGTACAATAGAGTCAGATAAGGGGCGTGCCTTAACCTGACATGTGTCTCGAAAGCGTGAGTGATACCCACAAACGCCCAATTCCTCAGCCGGGTTGATTCGTATGCATTCGACAAACATGTCACTTCTCTCCGGACCAAACCATCGAGTTTGCTTGCGTCTCCAGAAGTCCACTAGGTTTGACAGGTGTTAAGCCAATGAGTGTGCAAGCCGGTGGTGAAAAAAATACTCACATTTCTTCATAATATACACTTCTGTAGGTAAATCCTTCCCCCCAACCTTTTTCTTCTGTAAAAGCGTGGGTAGGGTGTCAAATAGTTCCTGTGCCTTTGTGCGCGCTTGGTCTGTCTTCAGGGCTAGGTAACATCCAGCGGCTTCGGATGCCGGTGCCCAAAACGAACAGTTGAACCTTTCCTTATCAACATTGTCAGAAAGAGCCCACTTACCTAGGAATGTATAAGTGGGGTGAGACCATGTGTTTAACCTCTTCATTGTCAGGAACGCATCGGCGGCTTCCTGGTACCTCCTCTCGGCAAGGAGGACCCAGGCAAGCTCGAACATGAGCAGTGCATCCGCCTGTTGAAATTTCACCGATCGTTCAGGTCCCAAGCCACGCTGAAGAATCTCGATAGCAAGACTGGGGTTGTTCTCATATCGTGCCAATTTCGCCTTTCGGAGCCGTCAGCCAATTCAGCTCACAACGCCCAAATTCTAGTGAAAATTCAAGTGGAGCTCACGCGATTTAGAAGCCAAAGTGATCCGTGCGGGAAACGAGGCTCCAATCTGATAGGGGAAGAACGTTAAGTTATATGAGTAAACATATGCCGTGGGGTGACCCATGTAGAGACTTGATTACTCACGAATCGAGCATGGCGCCAACCTGTTTGAGAAGATGACCTTCATCCGCCAAGTATCCAGCAAGGAGAAGCTTGATCCCATGATACGTCATTAAGGTGAGCTACAACATGACGAATGGGCGGTTGCATGAGGTTTTGGCAATTATTGAATCATAGAAGTCGAACCCACCCTGGACAATAAATACCATATATGGTAGTCAGTCACATCAGCTGCTGGAATTCCCACAGTTCCGAGACAATTGATATATATACTAACGCGGCAAAATTGGAATGAGCATCTAGGAAATGCGACCACGTTAATCAATAAAAGTCTATCTCATAAAGTGGTTTTGAGGTGGCACTTGCCTTTTCCTGCAGCGGAAACCGCGAGAGCCTGGAGCGCCAACTGGCGATCAGATTGAAATCCTAGAAACCCAACCAAACGCCTAATAATTACAAATCCGTTAGCAATATACTATGTATGTCATCATCCGAGCGGTTCCGTTTACTTTATCTTTGCGGGTAAGAGAGAAAACACCAAACTGAATAATCCGAATCCTGGGTGATGTGAATTTTCGTGAGCCCCTATATGGAGTAATGGGCGTCCCACATAATATGATCTCACCAAAAGCTGAGCCATAAACAATCAACTCCTCTATAGGTCCCTCAGGATGTATTACAGTCGGAGTCGAAGGTACTGTTAACGACGTGGAACTCGACATCCCAGTCAATCGACTGAAGATACTGCCTTTAGAGGACGAAGGTGTTGACACATTCCGAGACGACGCTCCCGCACCCGATTGGCTCGATATAGTGGACAACGTCGCTGTAGATGGCTTTCTAGATACTGCGGGACTCGCTGCGGGTGTGGGATATGCATCAAGACCACTCGGAAAAACCATCTTGAAAGCCTTGGAGAATCTCCCATGAGCAGAATTCAGGGAATATCTACCGGCAGAATTAGTTAAAATAGTAAATTGTGAGCATTTCCCCCCTCCACTTTTGTGATAACCAAAATCTTGCTTACAAACACTGAACGTATCCCATGTAGCTTTCACTTAGGACTTGAGTGACACCTAATAGTAATATGGTGTCAGTTTGTAAGAGCTCCCACTCTGTTCCGGCTGGAAAACGAGTTGCTGAAGGTTTGCTCTGAGCAACTTTGTACGCCTGTTTCGCCGCAGCTTGTGCCTCTGTCAAAGCCTTGGATGCTTCAGCCATTATACCATCCTGTTTTCAACAAAGAATTCAGGTTCAGGAGTCCCTAGGGGGTGTAAGGATAGAGTGGAGAAGGCTTACCTCCATTCCTAGGGCGGCTTGCAGAAAAGTCACCACCCCCAGACCTAACAAATGAAAAGGTGTGTTCCCGGCATTCACTAGATCATGTAGAATCATCATTGATACACGTCAACCATCAAGTATAACGGGAGGACGTGGCAATTCAGATTGACTTTGCTCAGCTCCAACGTCGTAAACTTTCCAAACACCCAAAGACTTCCACTCACAGATTGATTTTCCAAGTTCAATGTCATCATTAAAGACAGCATCGAACCCCTTGTTGGCATCAGCAAGGTCTTCTTGGTACGAGGAGGACATTATGAATGGTTGTTGAGATCTATGGGAAGGTCCAGTTGTTCGGTGGCAGAGAACTCCGTAGGTCCCTGGCGCTTTGCCGAAGAGGCCGTCGAAATGATTACCTCACGGTTTGAAATTGTTATTTACGGACAATAAAACACTCGGACTTTAAGTGAGTTTTTATAACTCAGATGGTGTGAGATTGAAATATGAAAAATGTGTATTAATGAAAATAGATGAACAAGTCTACGCCGAAAGCAAAAGAGAAAAAAAATGGGTGAATCGTGAGTACAGGTCATAAAGCTACACGACTCGTGCTCTCGATCCGCCTTTTCAGAAGACAAAGGTTATCGACCTAAAACTAATACTTATGGACCTGAAGCGAGGGAAAACATGTTAAAATCAATCACTCAAAGTTTAAGGGAAGATCACATACCTCCTCTCTCTCCCTTCCCCTCATGAAGGATGGTTCAGTACCCTTGTAGTAGATATCAGTCCAGAGATCCTTCTCCAATGGTTCAGGAGAGGCCTTGGCCTCCTCTACAGCCTGGTCAACTTCTGCCTTGGCAGACTTGTCGATCGCCTGAAAAAGAGATTCGTTATTACCGGAAGGTTCACGTTGGAAAGACAATGACACACTTTGAGCTCCTCCTCAGTGACGACACCCCACTCCTCGAGATAGCGTTGAAGTCCCTTGATTGGGTCTTGGGTGCTTCGCATGCGCTGAATTTCCTCACGAGTACGGTAGGTGGTTCCTGGATCAGACATGCTAATGAATATTGTGCGCGTCAAGTCTCTCATCAATAAGAAATGGTCAGAGATAGACGACATACGAGTGACCACCGTAGCGATAAGTAACGAATTCAAGGAGAAGTGGTCCATTTCCGTTGATGGCCCATTCCCTGGCATACTTGACAGCCTGATGGGAGGCGATGATGTCCATTCCGTTCAC
>WSTZ01000200.1:17517-31721 GCA_019632295.1 Tulasnella sp. 418 | reverse complement strand
ACTGGCAGGTGGCGGTGCTAGCATGGGTTTTCCTGAGCAATTGGGGTCCTGCGGTAGAATCACAAATGTTTACGCTTCAACACATTGGTTTAAACCTGGACTGCAATTAATTGTTATTGATATTAGTATATTTACGGAGAATGGATCGATTAGCTGTTGAGCACAAAGTGTATGAATGTAGACATAAAATGTCGTAGACAGGACGGAGGGAATGCCGTGATAGGGAGAGGTGTCAGAGGTCAATCTTTTTGATGGCGCCTATCCTATTCTGAAAACGCTGGACCCTTGAGGTCTCGTCATCTTTAAAATCGATTTGTTTTGCGCTTCTTCAGCTTGCTCCATTTCCCCCGTTTCACTCAGCCATGACTGTCTTAAACACCATACGTTTCTCAATCTTCTGTATGTCATGTTGCTGCCATTTGAGGTTTTTCATAGCATGTACTAACTTTGAATTTATGGATAGGCACTTCAATAGTGTTCTCCCTAATCGTCCTGGGGTGAGGGGTTTTTCCAAAGTCAAAAATAGTGACAAGGGTGTTAACCTATTCGTTCCTAGAATCCTCGCAAACTTTACCAGCATTACCACTGCTGATGGGTTCTATTATCATTCGTTTGCTTTGGGCATCGCTGTCTCGATCATGACATTACTGGCTGTCTCTGCAAGGTGATCAATACGGCGCTAGCCCTTATTGCTATCTGATATTGATACACATTCCCTTCAGCTTGATCATCGATAGATTGAGAAGTGGTGCTGTGAGTTCTTTTCTACTAAACTGTATCGAACTTGTGCCTCATGCCTGTTCTGCCTCTAGATCACGTCCGTGATCTTTGTCGAACTTGCATGGACTGGCCTTCTATGGGTGCTCTGGATTGCGACCGCTGCATCAATCTCATCACTGCGAATTTTCACATCATGTGGATTTTTTAACGGTATGTGGTGAGGTCAGGTTGAAAGTATGACTGGGGGAGCTCACGGCAACTCGTGCATCAGCCACTGTCGAGTCTAACTGCCGCCAATATCAGGCCGTTCAGGCCTTCGCCTATCTTACCTGGCTGTTGTTGTTGGGCTGGTTCTCCACTCTTCTCATTCTATCCATTATCTCGGCCTCAAAAGGCGATAACAATGTCTGGAAAGCGTCAAGCACCGAGTACCCTTTCTTCGCAGAGTTCCCTAGTGAGAAGGGCCTGGTTGGAACAAGTACTTACAGTTCTCCAGCTCCTCAATACAACCCGGGACCTCAATACGGCAACCAGAGCTATCCATCACAGCCATACCAGCAGCCTTACCCTCCCGTTCAAGGCCAACAGCCTTATACCCCGCCCCCGGCCGGGCAGCAAGCATATCAGTATGGCCAGCCTCAACAGTCTTACGGCAGTCCTCCACCGGAACAACCGTATCAATATGGTCAGCCGCAACAACAATACGGAAATACTCCCCAGCCTTATGCTCCTCAACAACCTTATCCTCAAGTTTAGGATATCTGCATTTGGATCTGATCTCGAGATGATTTGTAATTTAGGGAGACGACAGATTCTGTTGTACCACCTACCTTTTGTAGCTGGTTTTGATATCCATCTTTCAGGAGTTACTCAGTATCCATCCTTTACTAATGTACATATTATGCCGAGTGAGAAAGTTTTCTATTTCACGAAGCGTGTGAGGTATCTAGATTACCAACTGAAATCCACTCCTTTCCATGAATTCGCTCTTACTGCTCACGTACTCTGCAGTTTCTTCTCCGCCTGTTTGACTGCTTGGTATACCTTTGCTTCCACCTCTTTGACTGCCTCGTCCACCGGCGGTATATACGTGACTTCGGTATCCTTCCTCTCCTTCTTGGACTCCGTCCGGATCTCCTTAACTTCTGCGGCTTGCTTAGCGGAGGCTTGCGCAATCCTTTGCTTGGATATCTTCTTCAACCACGTCTTGCCTCCTAGAGTACCGATTGCCAACCACGAGAATATCATCCAATGTCCGTACCAGTTAAGACGACGCCACGCCTCGATTGAGTCCCAGAAATTGAGGATCAGGAAGGGAGCAACGATGTAATTGAGTATCATAATCGTAACCGCTGTACCAGCCCAATCGTACAAGGTCTTGACGAACGTCGGCTCGGGAAGAGGAAGCTTAGTATCAGGTTTTGGTGGGAGGAGTGGAGGGAGTACAAGTGGTCGGAGGTATGCACGACTCTGCTTTGCCGCGGCTGAAAAGAATCCTCCAACGAAGAAAGTGAGGTAATAACCTCCGTAGAATCCATGCTGCAAGAATTGGAATTAGCTTAAAACAGGGGACATGGCAACAATGAGCTCACCCAAAGAGCACTTGTCAAGAATGTCACCTGGCTAGCGACGAAACCTGGTTTTTGTCCTTTTGGCACGACTCTCTTGTAGACACAGTTTCGCAACCATGTATTGGTGTGAATATTCCAGCTGTCAAGCAAGACCTTGAAGCTCGGAGCTAGTTCAATGTTCGGGATATCGAGATTGGCCGCTTTGTCCCATTTCGTTCGGCCATCTGGAGTCCATCCGTTGAAGCCGAGACCAGTGAATATACAGGCACCCTGTACGTGATGTAAAAGGACATCAATACACGAAACCGAGGTTGGCGACAACATAGGGGCTTTACCTCTGTGAGCAACCATGCCCCGTAGTACTTTGTTCGAGCGAAGAAGCCGCAAGCCTGAGTGAATAGGAATCTGATAGGGTGTCAAAAAATTAGATTGATCACATAGTTGATCAAGGATTGCTACACTCACCGATACCAAAATGGTGTTCTCGGCCACCAGTCCTCCAAAATATGAAGGTAATTGTAAGTACTGCCGAACACAGCAAACAGACCGAAATTGACCAATCCCCAAATCATCTTCTGATAAGCGACACGTTTGCGACCTTTAGGTACTCTCTTGCGACTCTTCCTTGTTTTTGCATTATCATCTTCATTGTCCGAGGAAAGTGGCGTTGGGGGTTTAAACTCTTCATACACTGTTTCGTCGACCATGGCAATGTAATCCGAGTATGTACAAGCAGGCCCGATTAGAAAAGCAGGGAAATAGAATCTGTTAATGGAAAGGTATTTTTCAACAATGCCTCAACGTCGATGAGAGGTGATGACATACGAATATCCGAGGAAAGTGAGCAGGGACGGAAATTCCGTAACTCTAGTCTCTAAAGGGGCCTTGTCGAGGCTCTGCCAAAAGCTGAAATAAGCTAATCAATGCCAACTGCATACAATTTAAGCGTACCTCAGCAGGCTGACGCCCATCGTGGACATTCCAAGCAAATGTGGTGAGCTTCATTGTGAGCACCATCTGTGCCCCACTAATCTCCACCACGTCCGATGGGTATTGCATCCGATACACATGGCTAGATGTAACGGTAAACATCAGATAGCTCTTGCGGTTCTGTGCGAATACCAACTCACCTAACTAGCAAATGTCCCATAATTGCTCTTAATGGGGTTCAGCTGCCGTCTAGACAAAACTCTGAACAATCACTTACACGAAAACCACTACCGGCATCTTATCACTCTTCATGTACTTGGCGACATAGTAGGTGAACAAAGAGTCCAAGAGGACCACCGTCGTTCCCGAGTACAGCTTCAACACTTTCAATAGGAAGAAAGCCGCCACCACGACACTAAACGCGTGTTTTAAGTAGGGCTTGTCCTTTGGAAGACGAACGAATACCGAGCCCAGAGGGTAGGAAACGAAGAAACATGCCAATAACTATCAGATTTCGGCGTGGTGAGAGGTATAATGAGTATAGGAGTTCGATTGGGGCGCGACCCTAGTGGCCACCGTAACACATACCTTCAATTCTCCAGCTCCGGTTCCAATCAACCCAGCCAGCTTATCAAATGCGGCATCCATCTCTGGAGCACTACTCGATGATGCTTGGGAACTTTATGCACTTGACGAGACTTGTGTGGGACGTCAGAATTACCTAGCGACAAAGACGCGTTTGACCCACTAGCTGATTAGATTTGGCGTCAAATTCAGTGTTCTAAGGGTGCCCGTAACTCGATAGGGAGAAGAGTATCTCCAAAGCGGGGAGGATGATCAAAGCTTTTTTTGCAACCAGCAGTCAGGTCTGAAATACGTTCTCTCAGGCACCAACGTGGGTTTGGCTAAAAAAAGTTAAGGGGTCTTGAGAGCGAAACCTCGTGAGTAGCATTGAGAAAGCGTAACTAATTCGTCTACAAGTCTTGGGTATGAATAGAAGTATCTAATGGGAAATGTCTCTGAGCGTAAGATACGGATAAAAGAGTCCTCATGGTGTCTTAACAGGTGTTCCAGATCGACTCGCATGGTGTGAGGAAGAGGAAGGCGGTGTCAATGACCTGAATACTTGCGTGGTTGGTGCTGGAGACGCCAGATCAAAAGTCACCCCCGCCTGACGCAATGACTGTTGAGATCTTTGCGCAGCAACTGGCTGCGTCAATGATTGCTGAGACCTTTGGCCCATAATAGGTTGCTGTAGTGATAATTGCGACCTTTGCCCGGTTGGATGATGAAGTGACAGTTGCGACCTTTGCGCTTCTCCTGGTATAGCGGAAGCTCCTCCCGCACGAGGCGTATCATGATTCTGACCCACTGTTGAGCCAGAGCCATGCTGTTGTGATCCTCCATTGGATCTTGGAGGAGTCGACTGGTAGAAACCCTGTCTATAAGCTGCAATTTGGGCCTCAACAGCCTGCTGTTGTTCTCGAGTGGGAGGGTGATAGTCCTCGTCTTCTTCGTCTTGAGCTTCAATCGTTGGGCGCCGAACAGGGCGACGGGAAGAAGCGGAGGGAGCGCTTCCTTTAGGCTTGAAATCGGCCAATGGGGTGTTCCAAATTGCCCCCTCACGCCGCTGCGTTTGAACAACGGCAAAGGTGATTATGGCAATCATTGCAAGCGACACTAAAGAATAGTTCGAATTAGGATGGCATAGTGATATGAATAAACTGGACTGACGCAAAGCCCATCCTGCCCACAGAAGACCTACAGCAGCATAATGCATGCTACACCATGATTCCACTGAACCTAAATATGAAACGATCCAATAAGAGAGCGTCACAAGCTTTGTCGTCAATACTCACGGTTGTTCGAAAGAAATACATATCCGTCCCACCGTGAGCAGGGAGCAAAGTTTCTGCTCAATTCAATTGTCAGGAACACCGCCGATGCTACCAAGAAATCAGCAGATTATAAGACTTTGTTTATTGGGCTTGGCAGAGATGGGCAACTCACAAAGCCACAGTGCCATCAGTATGCCAACCCAAATCAGCTCAAAACGTGGTTGGGAAACAATGAGCCGAATGCGGATCAGCTCAAGAACAACGCTGAACAAAATATCGTCAGAGCAGGTAGTACGTGAGTTGAAAGTACTCACGCTGGGACCAGAACTAGTAGGGATAGTATAGACACGCTAAATGGAAGCAAATAGGAGTTTACTATGAAGACCGAGTGTTAACTATGGTCCAAACGCCTTTGTGGAGTGTGGACTTGCCAATGGTCCAATTGTTGAGATACTCGAAATAAGACACTAACACAGAGCGCTGTTAATATACATTGAATCCAGTATGAAATTAAAAGACTCACTGAACTCGATCAAGACAACTGAAATAGCGATTACGAGAGCTGCGGACGGCGACTAGCTCAACACAAGTTTGTGACAAACGGACACAACCCACTCACCATAGAGGACCAGGCGGCCCCAGACAACCCAGCTTCTTAGGGTCATCTTAACAACGTTAGAAATAAAATTGGCAAGGTATCGTTGTTCTGCGGCTTAGTGGATGACCATGAGGCAGGGCGCTGTGCCGAGGAACGGTCAAACAATTGTGGTCCAACTTCAAACCGATTTTGTGCTGGACCCTGATTACATTATCTTGTTTACGCCCAGGAAAATTGGATTAGCTCTTTGGCTCTCAAGTGGATTCAATGCCTCGAATACGCAAAAGTAAGTACATTTTCATTGTTGACTGGATAGATAGCTTAAAATTGATTTCAAGAGACAAGTAAGCGAACCAAAACCAACGATCGCTCCAAACTTCGGCACAAAATCCGAGAGGGAAAGAAAAAAGCCAAGAAAGAGGCTAAGAAGAACCCACAATGGAAATCTAGTCAGTACAATCGATTATGCATGGATAGCCATACCACTGAATGTTACATTCTTCAGGAGTGAAAAAAGATCCAGGGATCCCAAGTGCTTTACCCTTCAAGGATCAGATTATTGCCGAAGTTGAGCAATCCCGTATGGATGTAGGTCAATATGGAATTCACCTCTAAGACGCAACGTTCTAATGAAATCTTAGGAAACCGTTGAAAGAGAAAGAAAACGAGAGCTGCAAAAAGCAGGCCTTAAAGTCGATCCGACAACTCTCAGTGGTGTTTCCACATTCGAAGGGTCACGCGCATTGCTGAAAGCACCCAAACCTTCAGTGAATGACAATTCTGATGAAGACATGGAGGATGTTGAGGCACCAGTATTGATTGATCGAAGTTTTCCAAACTTAATGACTGCGTTGGACCAGGCGGATCTCGTAGTTCAAGTCCTGGACGCTCGTGACCCTCTTGTTCATCGCGTTCTCGCCCTTGAAGATATCTTGCGAAAGAAGAACAAACCTCTCTTGTTCTTATTAAACAAGATCGGTACGTCGTGTTATCTCATATCATGCTTCATTGTTTTAAACTTTACTCCTTGTTTTCCTATCATGAAGACCTCGTCCCAAGGGAGTCTGTGATTCAATGGTTGAAGTATTTGCGCCAGCTCTACCCTGCGCTACCTTTTCGATCCTCTTCTCGGTTCATTCCGCCTCCGGACATTGCATCCAACATGGAGTCAGCAGGAAAATCCTTAACCGATGCCGTGGGTGTCTCTGGCCTACTAGATTACTTGAGCCTTGTATCCAAAGGTCTCAAATCTGACACGTCAAAGGCAATGAAAGTAGCCTTTATCGGGCACGTCAATGTAAGCGCAAGGGACCAATCCAGTGAACCGTATTGTCTCACAGTTATTTTTGGGCAGTCTGGAAAATCTTCAGTCATCAACTCTATTCTCGGCGCTTCCGTCTTCCCAATTTACAAGGTCAATGTCAAATCCGACCTGTCTCCTCACAGTACAACATACCACCCACAAAGTGTGCAAGATAAACTTATCACAAAGGATGGGAGACCGATTTACATTGTCGACACTCCTGGTCTCAGATCTATTGTCCCTGAAACGGTAGACGAGAACCAACGTACCGCATATAGCACAATAGACATGCTTCTAAGAACTCGTGGAAGGTTGGAACGTGTAACTGATCCGATGCCTGCAGGTATGCTTGCCTGTTTTTGACGTTGTTCCTCGAGATCGCCCAATCTAACGCATATTGCCTACTTCAACCCGATAATTTCAAGCCACGCATATTGTAACGCGAGCAAACACTGAAGATCTGATGGTTCATTATAACATCCCGGCATTTCTTCCAGGGGACACGAATGCCTTCCTCACGTGCCGGGCTCGCTCAACTGGTCGCTTAAAGAAGAAAGGCATCCCGGACTTGAAGGATACGGCCTCATCCCTCCTTCGCGATTGGAGAATCGGTAAATTCCCTTATGTTACCGCTCCTCTGGCATCAGGCAAACTGTCTCAAGAATCCCCTCAAACAACCAAAGAGCCTGAGCTTGCCGCCTTGTACGAACGCAGTGATCCTTCGATACTCGAGGCACTACCAACTATCAAGGAGATGCGCACTGGCAGGGGGTTAATTAGGCTGAAGGCCGGAGAACCGGATAATCGGGTAATTGAATTACACTCGGCATATGAAACAGATACTGCCAAAAAAGGTCCGTTAACGAGGAATGAAGGGTCTGAAGACGAGGACGAGGTTGAGGATGAGGATGAGGATGAGGGAGATGGAAGTCACGAGGAGGACGCATCTCCTGACGAGATGGATGAAAATGAAGAAAGCGAATCCGATGACAACGAAGATGATCAAAGTAGCGAACAGTCATCTTCACCACCTCCAAGTTCCAAACGAAAGCGCTCGATCAAGGAACAGCCTCTACCACCACCCACCAAGAAGGTCGCATTTGCACCATCATCGCAACGCAAGGGTGTGGCTCCTTCCATAATGGTCAAGACGAAGCCAGTATTGCAATCTTCGGCAAAGTCAGTGACCAAGAACGGAGCAGCACCAAAACCAGCCTTAAAATCACGCACCGCCACCACCTCGGGACCGCATGCAAAGAAAGTCAAATCCAGTCTGCCAGGCCCTAAGGCTACAGATGATTCGGGAGAAATGCCTTACGATTTTTCTGCACACTTCAAATCGTAGAGTCTTGTTTGATTATCGGGGTGGTTATGTATAATGAAAGTGGGATGTCTACGCTAAGGATACATTACTGATCAATAAAAGCGACTGAATACTCTGCTGAACACCGTAGTAAAATAAACGACATAAGGGCCATAAGACATAAACAAGGTAAGGGAAAGCGTAACGCGAAAAGTTTGTGAAGCGAATTTTTCAATCGACAATCTTTACAACAGCATCAAGTCCATCTTCTCGCCTTCCAGCGAACAACTCCGGTGTTCTTTCGAACATTTTGACCTTCTCATCTCTGAAACCACCTACCCATGGTACAATGATACCTTCTTGAGCCATACTGCCAATGACAGCCAAGCTGTCTCTGATATCTTCACCCTCACAATCGAGGTCCGCAGCGGGAGATACCCACTCGTATCCGATTGACTTGCTATCCTTTTTTGCGAAAGCGCGGCGGATGGATCGTAGATTGCTTCGAACGTGAGCATTGACTGAAGGTATCAGATCTGGTTCATCCCCAACAACGGTAGTGAACTAAGAATATGAGTGATTAGTCTTCAAAACATTCCGGATGCAAACAGTTACATACCTGAGATGCATCATCCTTCAACACACGTCTCGAAGCTTTCCATACATCCTTCCCACCCACAAAGTCCAGCACAAAGCCAAATGTTGACTCTGGAAGGTTTGCCAGTATGTTGATAGGAGGTCCTCGCACAACCTTCCTTGCCCCGCTGCGCATAGCAAGGATCTCAGAACGCGACATATTCGGCTCCGATATCTGGACAGTGACATCAATGCCCATTTTTGAGATTTGTTGGATAGCTAATTCCGGGGAGCCTTCCACATTGCCGCAGAGGATAAGAGCTCTCTTGTTCCCTGGATTGTTAAAGACACCCGAACAGGCCATAGTCCTGACCGCTCGATGGGATTGAACGGCCCACAGGGGAAGAAGGGCAATCTGTTCGACAGATAGTTTTCCGACCGGTGCCGGTTGAGGTGATGGATAGACGCGGCGCTTGTCCACAACAAGGAATTCCGCCAGAGCTCCGCACTAATATCAGATCTAGTTAGGAAATGACCCTTAACTCCCTTAGAATAACTGACTTACTTTGGACAATTCCAGAAGACCCATCACCCAATCACCTTTTTGGACAGTATTAACTTCCCATCCCACTTCCACCGCTTTCCCAACAAAACTGCGGCCAGGTACGAACCCATACCCTCCACCTTCGCCATTGACTTTGGACTCCACAATCCTTCTATCGATCGCATCCAAACCAACAGCCCAGACTTGCACCATGACTTGGCTACCCTGAAGTTTACTTGGCGGAGACGTCATAGAAGTGAATGATAATGCCTGAGCCAAGCCATCGGCCAGCCGAGCAGGCGTCGCGGCTTCAGATAAAGATCTACCATGAGCTGAACCAAAGAATGAAGTGGGGAGTGATAAACGTTTCTTTTTACGAGTGGTGACTACTTCAGCAGAGTTTTTAGTTATGGAAATGGTGGACATGGTAGTTTGAGCTAAACCACTTCGGGTAAGATCGACCTTGTCCGAAACCTTGAGTGGATTTTTTGCAGGTGTATATCCGGCCCTTGGAAGCACCAGAGAGGAGTATCCCGTTTGATGACTTGGTTCACCATTGGTTACTGGTAAGGGATTCGGGATATCAACTGTTCGGGCTGAGGCGGCAGTAGACCGAGAAAGGATACTAGGACGATCGCGTGATCCATCTGAGAAAGTCCTACTTCGCCTAACATTAGGATCGATGGGCAGGCGTCCCGATGGGTGGCGAGGAGAGAAGCCGAGCATGGCCTCATTCGTCTCATCTACCTCCAATACCGCACTCATGCGCTTCTGTTCAGCGGTTAGACTGCTTCCATGAGAGGAAAGAGATCGTTGCCGTGGTCGGGCTTGACTTGATCCCGCAGTTGGAGACCGCTGAGGTACCGAAAGTGCTGGATGATTGCTAGATGTCGAATCTAATCCTAGCAACCTATCCAAGCTCTCCGCGCTGTTGGATCTTCTCCTCCTCGATGAGCGCCTTCGAACAGAAGTTGTCGCGGGCACTTTGTCTTTGGTCATTTCCTCCGGTTGGACCAACCACCGCACGTCCTTTGCCCATGAATCGGAAGACTTTAACGGAGCTGGACGAGATATGTGAACATTTCCGTGGGATGAAGTTGTTGACGAGATTGAACGGGATCCTCGAGGTGGCCTCACGTTAGTCGTGGATGGGATTTCGCCACTCGAGTAAGTCGAAGCAGATGAGGACGTTGGAAGTACGTCAAATGTTCTTCTTCGGGGTTGCTCCGCCATTCGCATTTTTGATGAGGAAGATTTGGAATATGTCGACGATTGACTATGACTGCCATGGGACGTATTACTCTCCGAGGAACGATAATACCACGAGTAGTCGGAGAATGCATCGCCATCGGTCGACGCAGCTGATGAGGGCGGTGTATTACTGGAGGAATTGGAAACAGGGCGGGATGCGGAGTAAGGAGCATCTGTACCCATTAAGGGCAACGGCGCTGGAGGTGGCAACCGTTTATTAGGCCTGGATCTCGTTGCTCCAGCATCTGAGTGGTGTGCCATTTTTTCCTCGGTCGAGCTGCCTTCTCCTTTGAGGACCTCCAGGTGATTAGTAGGTGAGAGGGCGGCCTCACTCTCAACCTCAGAGCTGCGTGGCGAAGATAACGGAGTATAGAATACGTCTTCGTCGTCAGAGGAAGAGGCAGGAGTGTTATCAGCTCGCTGATATGACTTGGGATCAGTCGATCGATTAAATGAAGATGAAGAGGAAGGAGGTGGTGGTGGTGGCGAGGGGAGGGAAGGGTGAGATTGAACCTTGTAAAAGTCATGACGCATGGCGAGGTTATCTTTTACCGGAGTGACAGGGCCCAAAGAAGACTCGGCATCATCATTAGGCTGTAAATTGTGATTGGATAACCCCGACTCAGAAAAAGGAAGAGAGAGAGGCGATGCCGGTCGATTAACCATATCCACGCCGTCGTCTTGGCTATTTTCATGAAGCTCCACAGCCCATGAAACTCTCTTGAGACTCCTTCTTCTTGTTGTCCTTGCAGAATCCGCAGTTGTTTCAGTTGGATGATCAGTAGGTTGTTCCAACTGTTGAGATAATCGACGGCTTGCGTCTTGCTTGATAGAATGATATGATGATCGCTTGGACCTTGAGGGATCGGAAGTAGAACTTGTGGTGTAAGCGTTGTGATCAGGGGTGGAATATGTTCGAGACGGCTGATTCAACAGCGTCTGTAAGAGTGTTGGTTTCATCGCATCGATGACGGTAGTGGTGACGATGGTGGTGGTGTGGGTACTCGAGTTTTCCCAGTTGCTCGTGCGTAGCTCCTGTTGCCGACCACGGCGGCCTTGGCTGACAAATTTTAAACTCCGATCCAGTTTTAGGCCATTGGTTTACAAATACCGATGATGATGTCACGCTTCTTTCGATAATATGGTACAATTGAAAATATGGCAAAACGATTATTCACAGCAAAAACTATTAACCTCTCACTAGAAGAGATCTTCCAAGGTCATTTGCTTGACAATGTCCTGGAGTCATTCGTTCAATACGAGATCCGAAAGAGGGGTTAGAAATTCAACTAACCGTCTTTGCGACCATTGCGGTAAACTCTTCAAAGCTTAATTTGCCGTCGCTACAAAATAGGGGTCAGCCTAGCTTCCTCTAAGAAAACTGGTCAGACATACGCGTCCTTGTCTGCTTCCATGATGGTCTTGTCCACAATCTGCTGTAATTGCGCGTCCTAGCAAATACATTCGTTAGAATCTCAACGTACAACAGTGTGAGCAAACCAACCTTCAAGTTGCTGCCCACCATCATCTTCAGCACCAGGAATAACTCCCCGTTGGAGATGTAGCCGTCACGATCCATGTCATATACCTTGAAAGCGACTAATCCATAATGTCAGCAATGCCAAGACCAAAAGCTTGATCCCTGGTTCTCACATCTCAATTTCTCCTCTCTTCCACCACGACTGCTGAACGCACTCAATCCTCCAACAAACTCTTGAAAGTCGACTGTTCCTCCACCACTATCAACGCAAGCCAAAAATGTCGGATGATTGCAGGGTGTCAATATACACAGAGAGATGCAACTAACTCGTCGTCGAAAATGGCAATCATCCGAGAAGCCAGTGGATTGCTTGCAATTTGAGGAATCTGTAAGAACTCTTCACGATCGATGGATCCAGATCCGTCACTGTTTACCACGATAATTATTGGTCGTACGAATCGCTGCAGGTAAGATTGACGTACGCATCGAGCTTCATGAAGCGTTTCCGGAGTCGGTCGAGTTCCTTCTGGTTGACTATTCATCAAGGTAACATGAGGGGATATGAGGAGGGATCTTAGTCAGTAAACGCATTCGCCATCGGTGTCAAGATAGGAGATGTGTATGGAGATGACCCAGGTGCGGCCTCTCCACCCCAATCAACCCAAAACCCAGTTGATGAAAGACTCACAGTTGGATGACTTCTCCATCTGGCTGAAGAACTCTTGAGACTCTACATTCCATTGTCGAGGTAACGGATCCCAAGGATTGTAGTTTGGACCAAAGAGTGACGTTGGTCGGTCATCGGCGGTATCGATGTTGAGTTTTAATATCGGTTTAGTTGATTTAGCGGTTGAGGAAGTTGAGTTATCATCGTTGGAGTTGCCAGTTGGAGATGCCGCCGGCGACGATGGAGCAGGAGAAGAAACAAAAGAAAGGTCGTTAGGACTGTCGCCTTTTTGCTTAGACGTAGAAGAAGAAGGGGAAGTAGGAGAAGGAGGAAGGGACGAACGAGTTTGACCCATGATGACAACTTGGTGGGTAGAAAGGAATCAATAGGGCGTTCGGTTGATTTTTGCTGTGCAAAGACTGCGAAAGTAACGGCGATTTTTTCTTCAACTGGACCCGTAAAAACGTTGACAGCAGCTTTCCTATCTGTCGATCCTGGATTGCTAATTCGGGCTGCTTAGCGTTGCGTTTCTTGGGCGTTCTTGTTGATCTTAAGGGCTCGCCGTGATTCCTGCGGGGGACCGTCAAACGTAAAATTAACAGCGGCACAGGGGCATCTAGTAGGGGATGCTCACCAGAGGTGAATGTAGTATGTACAGGAGAAAAGAAGATCGTCCAGAGGTGGGTGTGGTTTAAAAGCTTAGACCGAAGCACGTGCGCTTGAAGCCACTGCGATAAAAAGCAGATTAAGGCATCGAACAACTTTTCAGAGTCAACCTAGAGTATTGGCACCCTCTGCCATCAACCACAATACTACATGTACTACAACTACCGAAAATCATGTACAGCTACTTTTTGACAATACTAACAATCTGATCTCGGAATCAATATCCCATATCGACTCAAAAGGGAATACCACTTACGTCTTCATCTTCGAGTACATGATCTAACCCTACTTTTTGTCCTCTCGAGTGTTTGGCAGATGATCCCCAGACGATAGCGCTGAATAAACGGGAGGTGTAAGTTCAGGCTCAGCGCATGCAGCACAAGACCCATCACTTACTACTTCATGTTTTTGGCGATTTCTTTGTGAATCGCATTACAAAAGTCTTCCACTGTCGCCTTTCCCCGTCTAAGAACTACGGGGGCTTCATAATCTGGAGCCGAATGTCGGGGCTTGGTGTAGCTGCACAACACATCTAGTCAAAAAGTGAAATGCGATCCTCGGGATATCAACTCACGCTCGCACCAAATCCAACTTCTGCCACATCTAAGTCCAGAGTTCGTCATGCTGATCATGTTCTGAGATTTCTATACTCCACTCCACTCACCACTTCAATCAGCTCATCAACATTCAGCCACTCTTTCGACGAAATTGGTACCGAGTTGGGTATTTTGTACAAAAGGTCTAATTCCTCGATGGA
>WSTZ01000200.1:0-17349 GCA_019632295.1 Tulasnella sp. 418 | reverse complement strand
ACATTAGCGAGCTTATACTCGGCCAACACGGCCTTAATCTCTTCTTGGTCCATTTTAGTCAAGGGTACCGTGTTAGTGATGTTGATCCCGCCCTTGTCCTGTAACACGATGAGTTCCTCATACCAGCCCGAGGATTCCGAAAAAATACCTACTTTCTTCCGTACCACAATCGCTGGAGGTCGCTTATTCAGTCGTATCCCATAGCCTTCTAATTCGGTCTCAATAAGCTTTTTATCGTTGAGAGGTTTGAGGACATCCAAAACAATGAATATCAAGTTACACGTTCGGGCCACTGATACATGAAATAAATATTAGCCCTTTGAACGATCACGAGCGCATCTCAGCTGACCTGCAATGACTTGACGACCTCTTCCTCGACCATCTTTGGCGCCTTCAATGATTCCAGCTAGATATCAAAGTTGTTATTAGCACAGTCACTTTCGCACACTAAAATAAGCTCACGAAGATCAAGGATTTGCACTGGTGCACCGTGCACTTTCACGGTACCAGGGACAGTAGTCAATGTTGTGAATTCGTAAGCGGCGACTTCAGAGTGTGTCCCTGTGAGCTTGCTCATAAGTGTGGACTAAAACTATCCTCAGCTCCCAGATTCAGCTTATCAGTGGGCGTGATGGTCTCACTTTTCCTACAGAGGGGAAACCAACGAAGCCGACGGATGCAATTCCCGTTCGTGCTACATCGAAACCAATCCCTCCTCCACCTCCTCCACCAGAGGGACCAGCTATTAATTCCCTTCGAAGTTTGGCGAGCTTGGCTAAATAGAATTATCAGAGATGTGCATTGGTGATGAAATAGGAGCTTAATACCTTTCAGTAACCCAAGATGGTAACTGGAGAACGTGTCACTAGTGGTTTTCTCGAGTAATCAACAAAAATAGCGAACCTGGTGGCCTGGATCACCGAATAAGCCTACGATGCACCAAGTGAGCCGTTCGGAGACCATACCTTGTTCTTTTGGGCTACATTGTTTTGTGTGATCAAACATGACAATGAGCGAGGGATAATTGTGATTCAGATGGAGAAATTAATGACGCACTCCTAGCCTACGGATCACGATATATTAGCAGGGATATCATGATGGGCTGACTGGACACACCATCTCTTCTTCGATTTCCTTGATCTTTTGAACGGTTGTCATTTTGGCGGGGGTGAGGTTGTTGTATTATTCAAGATTTGCTAAGGAGAAAAAGCGAACTCTAATTTAGTAACGCAACGGGGATTGTCGCGGTAAAGCCCGAGTGTTTCAACCGTTTCTTTTCTTCTTCGCCGCTGCTCCAGACTCTCTCCATTCTATCATCACCGCTTCACTCATTTCTCTCTTCCAAGGCATTCTTGCCAACCACCACCATCCACCCATCGACACTCTCTTCGTTCTCAACTCTACACTCATTCTTCAAAACCGTCTCGCAGGCCGGACAATTGCCACTCGCTCTTTCACTCATTAACAATCGCCAATCCCGAGGTCACTCACAATGTGCTGTTCGGGACCAGCATGGAAGCGTGAAGTGGTCCAAGATCATAAAGTGAGTTTCGTGGTGTGAGAGCCACCCGTAGTCGCGGTTGGAATCGCCGCCCCCAACGCTACCGAACAAGATGGCTGACTGCTATCGTCCAGTTCGACTTTATAGACACCCGGGATTATCACACCAAGAACTTTGGTGTCCGAGTACAATACCTATGGGTCTACATTCTTGTCCTCAAGTCTTTCCTTGTCTACATATCAGACATTTACACAGCCGTCACTATGTTGTCGTCAGAAACTTGGACCAACAACATTTACATGAAATGCGACCCAAAGGACTGCCCCGTCAACGTGTCCTTCAAGATTGGGAAATGGATTTTCGTTGGATGCATCATATTTTCGTTCTTGCTCGTGAGTTTCCCCGAGGATATGCTAAATTTATCTCCGGCTTGGGGTACTAACGTGTGCCTCCGCAGCTTGCCTACGAAGCCAGGAAGGCAAAGAGGATTATTGCAAGTCGAGATATTTCGTCTGCATTCACAAACGTCATGGCGAATAATTACTACAGTCTTCGTAAGTATCAAAACATATTACGGAAATCGCTCTCGTTACCAACCCCAACCTCCCAGGATCATACGATCACTTTTGTTTCTTCTGCCAAATTGAAAACTCCACCAAGAAGAAGGATGATTTCGCCTTCTTCATCTTCTTCACCTTCAAAGGTATAGTACTAGTACGCTCCGCAAGCTCCGCACTGCCATCTCACCAATGTCTATTTTAGAATGGAAACGGCTGCTCCTGGCTGATGGCCCTCGTCAAACCATCAACACCATCACTTTATACAGTTACTGGATCGCCAACGGTCGTGGAAATCCATTCGAAAAGCTCTCCGTCTACTACAACGGGAAAGACTACCTTACCGCCATTCTCTTGGTCGCAATGGTTTTCACCGTCGTCGTATTTCTGGGCTCACTCCTACTTCTCATTATCGTCGGAATCCTCTACGTCCCACTCCTTTGCCACATTCGTGGAAATTTGAAGGAATACTGTTGTCACAAAGTTGACAAGGTGCGCCCTTTGCAACAAACCCTTTTTCGCAGTTTTGCCTAACACGGATTGTTCCGTCATCCCTTCAGCGTATCGCCGAACTTATCAAGAAGAAGACTCATCAGCGTGTTCAACTTCAGGCCAAACTCGCGAGGAAAGAAGCCGCCGGCGACTTCTCGCATCTCAAGAACAAGAACGGTGAAGCTGTCACTGCTCTTCCACAACCCACTCTCCCTTCTGTTTCTGTGGACGACGACGAAGAGTTCGATGCGTCTTCCAGGAAGCAGCCGTATCCTTCATACCAGCTATATGATACTCCCGTAGGAGGTGGCCAACATAATCAATACTGGAGCGATTCCAAGAGTGCATACGGTGCACAATCTGACTATGCTCCGAGCACCTACGCCGGTACAACGGCCGGAGATCAACACGATTACCCACCAATGCCCGGATACAACAATGGCTACCAATCACATCCTCAGTACCCGCAACAGCAGTTCAACGAGTACGTCGACTACTCTAATCCAAAAGTTGCGGACTCCATCTACTCGTACAATA
This sequence comes from Tulasnella sp. 418, assembly GCA_019632295.1. Lineage (NCBI taxonomy): Eukaryota > Fungi > Basidiomycota > Agaricomycetes > Cantharellales > Tulasnellaceae > Tulasnella > Tulasnella sp. 418. The sequence continues at coordinate 14,262 of WSTZ01000200.1, read as the reverse complement.
TGGGTGATGAGTCTCAAACTCATCTGCCATATGCCAGGGGCAGACAAGGCAGCGTCGGAGCCGAGAGTGCATTGGGCGGTGCTGCAGCTGCAGGAACGGGGGGAACAACACAGGCCAACGCCCCAAGTGGGCAAGACTACCCTAGTGACGATGGGTTACCAGGGTACAACACCCTTTCGCGCACTGGAGCATACGATGACGGATATGGCAATTACTACAATTATAATGCGCAAGTACCGTCTCAACAGCAAAGTTACAATGGAAGCAATCAGCAGCATCAAGATCACCACAACCATGATCAGAAAGGACCAGCTCCTGGCGGAGTGGGTTACGCGATGTGATCTTGAATCCACGCTCGCCCATTCTCGTCCCTTTTCTGTTGCTTCCACTGTATTGCCTCCTCATTTGTTTTATAGCGGAAACCGTCACGTATCACAGCGCTTCCAAACATCGCACGACCTCGAATGCCACCATCCTCAAACCAATCCCCTTGAATAGGGTGGAAACATTATCCTCCTTGCTTTCCTTCGTTTTGATTCAAATGATCTGCTGGGCTTTTCTTCTTCTCTACTTCTATTTTTCTATCCTATTAACTGGTATATAAATGTACTTATTCCGTGGCTAAAATGTAACGGCTTCCTCCCATCAATATTAAAGCGGTCGGCATAGAGACGCCGATCTGTAAACCAACTGTACGAGTATGGCTGCTTTCGCAGCTGTTTATTTTCCTATGCAAAACTCCTTGAAGATGGAATCCAAGACCTCTTCCACATCAATGAGACCACTTATTCTTCCAACTTCTTGAGCGGCGTATCGCAGTTCCTCGGCAGCAAATACGACTTCGTTTGCATCTACGGGCATAATGTCAGCAATGTTCAACGGGTATTTGAAAAAGAAAAATACTCAACCCATTTCCATAAATGTATCCAGAAATTTGACAGCGTTTTCGAGATGAGCCCGATGCCTTGCCGTGGTAATGAGTGGCTCGTTGCCCGTCTCTCCCGCATCATACTTGTCACGAAGGACCTGGGAGAAGCCAGAAAGAAATTCTGACATGCCTGAGCCCTGCTGCACGCTAGTGAGCCAAGCGCGTTGAGCAGGGAGGATAGTTTCAAGGAAAGAATTCGTATCGGTAGTGGATGGTAAGAGGTCACTTTTGTTAATGAGGAATAGAGTTTCTGGCGCTATGAGATCAGATATAGATTGGGGGATGGGAGATGGAGAAGGAGCAAAGGGTGTCCGAGATTTTGTGCTGCTCAGGAGTTCTGGAAGCGACAAAACACAGAGCCTGATGTCAGCCGTTTTAACCGCCTCCTTAGCTCTGTCTACGCCAATCCTTTCGACAACATCGTCCGTTTTTCTGAGCCCAGCAGTATCAGCAACCACAACAGGCATACCGTCGATATCCAGCGATAGTTCCAGAACATCCCGAGTGGTTCCCGGCAAAGGTGTCACGATGGCAGCTTCACGTTGGGCTGAAGATGGATCAGTTGATGGAGACACTTGGAGTGAGTAAAAATTGCTCACCAAGATAGTTTAAAAGACTGCTTTTGCCGGCGTTAGGTGGTCCGAATATGGCCAAACGGATCCCATTTCGAAGAATTTCACCGCGACGATTGTCATTGAGATGGTTCTGTATTTCAGTACGTAGTTTGTATATCCTCTCTTTTGCTGAGAGCCAGATATAATATGTCAGTTTTCCAACTCGAATAGAAAGCGAAACTGAACGTACATTGTTCCCAAACGCCGTCCTCGATTTCCTCTCCTTCTCCGAAGTCTATGATGGCCTCAACAAATGCCAAGTTCCGAATAATTTGCTCTCGGATACTCTCGAATCTACGACGAGTAGTTCCCTATTCCAGTGGATAGTGTGAGACGATGAGTAGCAGAACTGATTCCTTCAACTTACCACAGCACTCCTTAATGCTAACTTTCTCTGTTGTTCAGTCTCAGCATCCAATAGATCCCTAAGACCCTCTACTTGCGTCAAGTCCATGCGACCAGCCTCAAATGCCCTCCTGGTAAATTCACCTGGCTCAGCAAGTCGGCATCCAGGTATCGTCGAAAGTGCCTTGAGAACGGCGGAGATAGTTGCACGACTGGAATGAATATGGAATTCTAGAGTATCCTCGCCAGTGTAGGAAGCGTTTGCTATTTTGGTGATAGGTTGGTATCAGCTTGGCTGTTCTAGAATTTCATGTTTGTACCCACCTCTAAAATAGAGCACTAGACCATCATCCAGAATCTCTCCATTCACCGGGCTCACGAATTGGCACCGCATCGCTATGCGGGGTTTGGGTAACCCCTGTATAGTTGATGTCTCCCGTTTACCACTTGGCTTGACGATAGAACGGAATACCTCATCTACATCGGCACCAGAGATGCGAATAATACCTATACCTGCTTTTCCCGGAGGTGTAGCTAGGGCATATATCGTATTTCGCTGAGACTGGGAGAGATTAAGGACACGAATAGGGGACAACGACGACGACCGGCGATTTCGCAGATTCTCGACACAAGGTCCTTGACGATTTGGTGAGCGGCCCGATAGGTAACCAGAAAGAAGGGTAGATACTAATGATCGAGTGAAGTGATTAGGATTTCTGTAGGGTGTTTTAATGCTGTTCCGGCATGGCCAATATCGAGGCTTGCGAATGAATCCAGCCCTTTGCTGAAGCATAACTCCTTAACTGCTTAGTTCTCCTGCAAAAAAATTAAGAGCAGGAGCAGAAGCAGTTCCCTATCTTTTCAGATTCGATAACGGTGTCTTTAATTTGGGAATGTACTGATTTTATGGATCGAGTAAGAAAGTGACGACCTAATGCCTAAGTGTAAGAGTGGATTGTTCAGAGAAATTCAAGCACAAAAAGATGAAGGTATCACCCGCTTCCTGTTTCACGGCTGTGCATCGAAAAAGGTAGAATTCAGCTATAAGGAGAGTTCCCGTATTTTTCCTTGAAGTCGAAAGATTGCCAAAAAGAAAGCGACTTCCCACGGTTAGGTTCGCTTCATTAGGAGATCCATCCGAAGTAACCCACTGGCAACTGGCAAGTGTTCAACAATGGGGTTTACAGCGTAAGTGAGTAATCTATTCTTTGATAATTGCTCTAAGTAGATTTGGGAGCAGACTAGGACGATGGAGAAACGCCCCTCCAGAAGGTGTGTCCACGAATCTGGGTATATCATTTATCTCCAGTTCATACTATTGGGATAGCATTGACATACGTCAATGATCAAATCCTCAACAATCATGGGGTAAGCCTGAATTAATTCTTTTGAACAAGGCTCTGACACACCACATGCGCTCAGGGAACTGTGCAAGGTAGATGGCATCTCACAACCAAGTTCTACAAGTCACCACGGCATCCAAATAAAACCATATCGACAATTACTATGGGTGATTCATGCTACGTGATGTCTGAAGATATATCAGCACCTGCGCATATACCAGGCGAACCACTCCGCGTTCCAAAATTAGATCCAATGGCGGGTACCACGACAACGAATGAAGTACCATACTCAAGGAATAACTACATCACCTTCACTCCGGCACAATCGTTTGAGACGTTTCTTGTTCAGCTTGGAGGTGCATGGACAGCTATCAGGCACCCACTTTCGGGAGTGGTTGTAGATGGTTTCGAATTCGCAATCGGGACGGATATCATTGTGCGAGTCGGCCAAGTAAGACAAGCGGCTGTGCACAAAGGGATGTTGATCGAGGTATGGGCTCCTTCTCTTCAGTCAAGGTGTCAGTTTTCGATGATAATAATAACACCGAACCGCTTTTACAGGCTGAGCTTGTCCCATTACCCACCTCGCCAAATTCTGCAACACCCGCTATCCTGTCAGAGTTATTGCTATCTCTCCCACCAGTATGTATCTTTCATGACAGCCTCGAGTCAGATGACCGACACAAATTCTATATAGCTCAACTCAGAAATCCAGTCGGTATCACTGACGGATCAACAGTGGGAGGAAGTTATCTACGAAGACGACGATGACCCATCGAACGTCTCAGCTGCAAAACCAATTGCTATGGAGTCCGGAGAAGACTCTGATCTTTTTAACTACAGAGGTGAAGAAGGGAAGGCTGAACCTCGGGATTGGACGGGTGCTCAACGAGATAAGCGGATGGCCTTCCTAATCCTAAGACTTCTGGTGATGGAAAAGTCGATATAGTGTAACTCTATCAAGGCGCTTAATTTAACTAAACCGGCACGATATTTAGAGCGCGTTGAGAAGCCTCGAGTGCAGAGATCATCTGATCAACCACTCAGAAGACTAGGACAAGTGGACAAATTCAAAGCAATACGTGACAACGCCCAGTTTAGTCAGATGCAAGACCATAACCTGTGTCAGATGTATAGGGAATCCAATAGACTGAATGCATATTCCTGACTAATCTAGTATTACAGCATTCAATCCTGCTCCTCTCGACGCTTGCTGGAGTGAATCCATCTTGATTTGAAATGTACATAGTAGATAAAAGTGCCAAGAGCGTTTTCTGACAACCGGAAGAGTACAAAGAGTCGTTCTTTTGGATCTTTTGATGGTGCTATCGAAGGGGTATGCCTACAAGCACCAAGCAGACAGTTCTACTACGCAAGGGAAAAAAATACATACACCAGACATGAAACCCAAAACTCCATTGATTCATGTTAGGCCTCAATTTCTTCGGATCAAGCGAGACGTCGAAATCTCTGGATTGTTGGAGAATCGACTTTAACGCCGCGCTGTAAGCAGGGACTTCGAGTCCGAGCGTCAGAGAGTGAGAACGACGTCGGATCTCGAAGGCATCAGGCGAGTATTTATGCTAGAGAAAAGTAACGGAACTGAAATCACGCCTGAGAGCGTCCTGCAAGAACAATAATGAAGAAAAGGCGGGGGTGACAAGAGAAAAGAGAGAGGAGGCGCACTAGCGCCTCCGACACGTGCCTGCCCGGGCCGAGCCGAGCCGAGCGTCGGCGCGCTCGATTTCCAACATGGATCGGGTAAGTAAGTTAATACATTTAATTAAAGACTCAAGACCATTCATTCTGCCATGTACAATACACGATGTGCTAGAACCATCACATTGGCTCTTATCTCTCCACTTCGCATCTAATCTCCGCCGAGGTCAGCAAACTATCAACCTTGGTCCACATGGTATTCTTGCATCCTGCGGATTGAGTCCTCAAGCTGTAGGATGCAAGAATGCCATGTGGAGGACCAAGGTCGATAGAGGCTTTCAACATTGGAAACAGTATCCTCAAAACTCCCGCCACATCCTCTGCTCTCCTACTATTGTCGCACTCGGATGGTCCGAATTGAATGGTCTATCAAGGTATTCTAAGACTGGCAAGCTGCTGATTGTCGTAAGAAGATGATCGGAAATGGCGTCGGTTGATATAGGAGTAGCAAGTGTGAGGCGGTGGAGATTGCGACAATGGCAAATTGGGTAGAGAATTTCATCATGGATTGCGTTATCCCTGATAGCAACACCATTCTCGGCGCCATGCACGTAAACCTCCAGCGTTTCTAAGCCTCCTAGCATACCGGGATCGAGGTGAGCGAGGACTATTTGAAGCTGAGACCCGGGGGTCATATCGTTGGGTTTGGACTGGAGGTGGATATCCAATCGCAGATTGGAGAGCGGGCGTATACCGGTCCTCATAAGCTGAATCAATTTTGACCAAGTTCCCTCTACCTTCAATGTCCTAAGAAGAGGGAAATTCTTTGATGCGGATGAGTGAGTATCCGATTAATCACTGAAGAGAGAGACGCGAGCCGAGGGAGGACTTGGATCCGTTGCAGTAGCTCAAGCGTGCAAATGTCTGGGTCTTCCACCACCAGTCATTCCAAGGTATGCACGAAGATCAAGTTGTTACGAAGAAGCGATGGTGCATTTACGCCGATCCAGAGGAAGCGGAGTTTGCTTGATTCAGTAAGTGCCTGGTCTACATCATGCAGATGTTCGGGATCTTTGGCGTGGTACTGGCCGATATATAGGTCGGTGATGGAGTCTTGCAAGAGAAGTGCTAAGTTCATATCGCTTGGAGTTTGCCCGAGTCGGCGCAGGTTTGGGAACAATCGTATCGAGCGTTGTCTGGTTTCCGACACTAACCGGTTGAACGCGTTAATGGAAGCTTGAGAGTCCCAGACAGCTGTCCCCCTGTCGATGGAGTACATCTCGGGTACAAGCGAAGTATACTTGGTGACATTGCTCCAAGTTCCCAAGCTCTTGGTAATGAATAGGATATCAGAGAATGAAAAGCATTTATGTTGTCATGGAACGTGATACTCACTTCATCATTTGCCACACCATCTCCTACAGCTTGCTGACTTAGCGATTCCTTTGGGATGAGTTGAAGAATTGGTCGGACCGTGTCCACCTTGTACCGCATACGCTTGAGGGCTTGCTTGTGGAAGGATTTGGATACAGTGATGCAAGCGATGAGTGTTTTATCACGTTGATCATGCGCCGCAAGCTCTGCAACGCAGTTTATGATGGTGGTTAAAGTCATGATATCGTTGAGTACTGGCTTAACAGCTATCTCTGGGTGGATAAGGGACGAAGCTGTGGTTGTTTACTAAGAAGGATGTAACGTAGAGGAGGTAAAGCGAATGCCGGGTCCCGAGAGTAAAATTTGCTGGGCTGTATGAGAAGGGAATGGAGAATACCCAGAGAGATACGGCAAGGAAGACTCGAGAGGAAGAGAGTCTAAAACGAGACTATCATGTAGTGTTTGTTTGTCAGCCTGAGGGTCGAACGAATTCGACGAAATAACGACCCTTCCCTTATTTTGGTAATCACGGCGAACTCAATCTCAATTCTCTTCTTTAGCTGTATTTATTATTCAGCTTGCATATATGCCGTTGTACAGTTGTTCAACATCCTCCAAAATTCACATGTGTGACGTGTCGTCTTCCGGAAGTTGAAAAGAATTCCGTCTGCATGTCTGGCAGCACCAGCCATTGTGCAGATCTTGCATTGCATTATCATCGGGTGTATAGTATACAAATAGAGAAGTATAGGGCGGTATTCATGAGCGAAACTACGAGCTTTCCAGCTCTCAATACAATGTTGCTTCTCGCGGTTGCTTTGGAAGACATCGCACGACTCGCCTCACCTAGTAGCGAATATCCGATTTCCGATAACAGCAGCAAGCATTGCATTTTCACCCCAAACCAATACAAACCCATGTACTAAAATGCATGCATCGCTATGCCAGAACTCGAGGAGCACATGTTCTCACCGGGGGTAATAAGTCCCAGTGAACTTGTTTAAGTGAATCATCGCAATGGATTGTACATGAATTGACAATGATACATTAATCAGTCTCTTCACACAACAGTTGTGATGACCTATCAAAACATACGGAATAAACAAAGCTATAACCTAGCAAATGATTGTCATTGTCATTGAAGAGGCAACTTGAACTTTCAGGAGTCCAAATGGGGCTCGATATCTTTCAGAAAGCCTGCGTGGCCTCTTTCGAAAGAAGTGCGGTATTAATGACTATACCATGCCTGTCATGCGGACAAAGTAATTGGGATCACATATGGAAACCGTTCAACGTGGTATACTCACTCGTTCTCAACATGCTGAATCATCTCAGCAATGCTTTTGACCTTGAAACAAGAAAAAAAAAATCAATATCACTGAATTTCACGCTCAGCTTGAAGCTTGATTCACCTGATTCCCTCGAGCAACACAGCGCAGGCATTGAAGGTTGTCGTCCCAATAACCATTTTTCACGAGAGCTGGATCAGTGGACCTTTCTATTGATAGATTCTCCAGGTACCGAGAATAGCAGTTTTTCATTTCCTTTGCTTCCGGATGGGTGAGGATTTTGTAAGGCCGTCCGCCACGGGAGCAAAGTTGCTGGTGACAATCGTCTTCGGTTACGAAATGGCGCAGCTATTGTTTAAGAAAACAATGGTGGGTAACATCAGCATGTGGTACATAAAGTGATGAGAACGAACGCACGAGACGGGCGAATGCAACAGGTTTTTGGTCAACCACATCGCACCTCTCACACACAAATACCTCTCCCATTCGCAATAGATCACGGAGGTTCGGCTTTGGTGTCAAGGTCGAGGATTGAACAAGCTCTTGGGTAAGGATGGCCACGTGACTTAGGAAGCGGAGTGCACCCGGATGATCTTCAGCACCAGAATGAGTGTGGTTTGGCCGAAGGATTCCACAATTAAGCCTTTTGTAATTTTCGATAAAGTGTTTATGACGGTAAAAGGTGTCGAACCAAAGAATCTCGCCACATTTCATGCATCCAAATACGGCCACATCGAGATGCATATCTATGGCTACGTAAAAACGTGAGTTGGATCCCGAAGCTCAACTTAACAATAGAAAACAGCGTACATATATTGTTGCGATGTCGAATATACGAGAAATATGTTTGATACCATGATTGAACCTCTCGAACCACATGCCCTGTCGCGTTCCGTAACGAATCCTCGAGATCGGATTGAATAGACTGCCCAAATTCTCTGATCCAGATTTCATCCTCGACGTCCGGATTCGGATTTGAAAAGGAGCGTAGCGGCTCGAAGGAAAAGATGCTCTCAGTCTTCGGGTAGTATATGTCCCCTTTCCTCGGCAGCGTTTCGTACCAGTCCTTCAGTAGATGCTTTCGGCGAAGCTTGCGAGCAATTTGGTCATTCTTTGCTCTTTCTTCCAGGAGCACAGGCTTCAAATATGAATACAAGTCAATCCACCCTAGATTTTGCGTCTTTTAGTTGCTGTGTGGAACACTATATATCTCACTCACCTTTCTCTGTGATGTTGCCTTTCCGGGACATCCAGGTCTGCCACTGAGTATGACTCTTTGGAAAGTCTCGCGATGTCCAGCATTCCGGTTGCTGTTCAAGTCTTTTGATGATTCTGCGGGGGACATTGTCGGATTGTGATATGAAAGTTGAACACAACGCTTACTCTTTATATCTCGCGGATCGTTTATATTTATCTTTTGGCTGTTTTGAGTGATACTGCTGAGCTAGGTTGGCTATCTATTGCGGAGACGTGAGTTGCAAACCGGCTTTGGGAATACCTGATAACATACTCACAGTATTCAGCTTGCTAACACGACTCTGACTCTCGCCTACATAGCGTTTCCTTGCTTCCCCAGATGTCTTGATAGCAGGTTCTATCTGATAGAGATTCCTGTATCTCTGAAGAGCTATCGTGGCGTGGTTCACAGAATATCGTCTCCCCCCGCCAACCTGTCCTGGGCAAGGTATGACTATAGTGGAAATGAAGAATGTATGAGTATAACATTCAAATATGATATATCAAGAAGCCTACAATCGTCACTTAGAACAGATGCCTTATACGGAAAGTTTTCACCAGGTTGTACGAGATTGCGAAGAATCCATTCCGATGTGACGGCTCTACAAAGCAATGGACGGCGATAAACCGCTTAGCGAGGAGTTTGATAACTTTATGGTGAGCTCACTTGTGATCGTAGCAAGCTCCGCAGAGCCTCATGAAGAATGCATAATGCGTACGAATATTCCCGCGCCGTCGCCGACAACTCTGAACAGATGCCTTAGCACAATGGTTATCTCATCTGCTACAATTATAGAGCATACCGAGCATCGATCTCCAAATACAAATTCTCCATATTGGCCAGGTGTCAAGTGCTCGGGACAGCCTGGGAGGGCTGGCTCACTTGACAAGATGTATCGCCACAGACGCGCACATCGATCGTCCCCAGAGGATAGATATTCATAGACGTCAGTGTACGCATACATGCAAGTAACGACGTCTTTGGGCGTAATCATGCGCAGGATCTGAAGACAACTATGTGGTTAGTCGCGGTGTGCTGGGTGAAGTTTGGTGGCTTACCATATCCCATAGTTCTTCAGGTAGCTTTCCAAGATAACTACCCTTTGAGGAGTAGTTCACGGTGCCAGCTATCCAAAGTGGCTCATGATTAGAGACGGATAGTCTAGGGATGATTTACAGTACCATTGGGCTCCGGAGGTGCAGCGTGCGATGACGCTCTCAATTGTTGGTAGCTGAGACACACGAAACATTGTGCGGATGAGAATAAAATCCTGTATTTGTAGTAGGAGCTACATACAAGTCCCGATTCCAGTATTGCTTCATTTCATTGGGAGAAATGGTATCAGCATGGCTTGCAGACAGCTCAAGAAAAACCAATACTCACAGAGCGACGCGATTTAAGGGCGCAGGATTTCCCAAGGATTGGCGGATCGTCTTTGAGTTGCATAACAGACGCGTTGACTGACTTTGGGATAGGAAGCGATTAAAGGTTGGGGGAATAAGATTTAGACTATCTGAGTTTAGACTAACGTCACCGCGCCAGGCACCTTGGCTCGGCTCGGTGATCGATCACACATCTCTTCTTTTCTCCGTGATAATCAAACACGCTTCACTTGATATGAAATACACCAGCCATGCGAACATCCAACTCTCTCAGCTAAATTCCACAAGGCTTGGCGAAGTTGGTTAATAATCTCACCACAATGACCAAACTCACGGGTCTCTATCAGCAATCACGGTATACCAGAATGCGACTAAGCTAAGTATGATTGCAGCTTCCTGATGAGTGAGAATACTTTGGTGACATGTAGATTTATGGATTTTATCCCTGCCTTCCCTCAGCATTTCCTTTGGAAGGAGAATGAATAGGCAAGGGGGTCAGGTGCGTGGTTATGTATGCCCAAACCGCAAGCTCAGGGAGCCGAGTATGATACATGCTTGGGTAGACAAGCCAAAGAAAGGTGTCAGTTATTCATATTCATACAATAAAACATATCGATGCAATTATCTCTGTCCAAAACGAAAGGCAGGAAGAAAAAATAGAGTCCGCTGGCAAAGTTTACAATTTCGAAAGAATAACATACGTATTATCACAATTAGGCGATACCATCGCGAGGAAGATTAACTATAAAGCCATGACTTCATAGAATATTAGTAATTGAACATACATAGCGATTAGATTGCATTCTCTTACCCGTCGTACAGGTGGTAAACCATTTCTTCCCAGGTCTGCCATCGCTCCAAGGTCTCGGAATATCGCGATGGCTTCCTTTCAGAAACACATATCTCACACTTGAAGTCCTTCCTCCAAAGGCCATGTAGCATGTGCGCTCTTGCATGATTTTCATCCAGGTTAGAGGAGCGAAGTCGGTTCTTCCAGTCTTCTAACGCTGCTATAGCCTCCGCGGGAGGAAGGATAAGAAAGAGGGGGGTTGAATGATTAGCATCAAGGAGTTGGTGGTTTCGATGGTGCGTGGCCTATAATAACCGAGAAGGGTATCAGTCAAGAATCGCTATTCCAAGGTCATTACACACCAAACAACCAAATCCAATCGGCTTTTGTTCATTCCGCGCACATAAAGCACACATGAATGACTCGCCTTGATCCAGAAGCTCCCAAAGACTGAAGGTAAGGGGCTCTATAGACTTGAGGAGTTGTTCGACAATTTGAACCAGTTGTGGGTCGTATATGAGTGACCCTGGACCGTCCGGTAAACCGTTGTCTGTAAATGGGTATTTCTGGATAGCTTCTGCATTCAATGGTTCGATATCGGTATCTTTATTCCACTTCCATTGAGCAGCGAAATGCTCATGCTGGTGAACGGTATCCAACCATAGTGGAAGCATGCAGTCTCGACAAGCAAAAACTGCACATGGACTATCCATGTCAGGAGGAGTGGCACGAGACATCAATTCCATGATGTGATCACCGTCGACACCCGTCTCAGCAATGTCACGCCAGGACTCGGGTGCCATTACCGAGCTCAATTCGTACCACATTCGTATCTCTTTCCGAGCACCCTCGGTACCGCGGATTAAGGACCTTTTGATACTGGGAAGAAATGACGTCCATCCGGGTAAGACGTCTGATACATCGGTCGACCTTAGGAATTCAAGCTCGGGGATTCTAAACATCTTCTGTGGTCCCGGAAACAGAAGACGTTTGCTCGTTGGATCGGATAGTGAAACTTCTCGCTTGAATATGGCATACTGAGTCATGATGAACTTTTCACGACGGATTTCTCTCTCCGTCCCCTGTAGGAGATATTGGCGTTGTGCGCGGCGGGTTTCAAGGAGAGGTCTCAGATAGGCGACAATGATTGTTAACGCTAGGATGATATGAATAATCAGCAAATTGTCATCATCATTTCAGTGATCGAACAACCTTCTTCTGAAAATTGATCTTCACGAGAAACCAAACTCTTCCAGGTCTCGCTGTCCGTTGGGTAATCATGTGGCAACCATCCTTCGTCTTTGAGCTTCTTCAAGATTCTGAGCGCGCACGTTACTTAGTGTTTATCCGAACTGTCAGGTTAGTGACTTACTGTCGGTTGAGTTGAGCTTGAACCCACTGAACGCGGGGTCTTTCCTTTTCTCTTACCCAGTCGCGTAACATATCCCCAGCCTGAATGGAAGTCAGCACCAAGGGGTGCAATACACAGCCCACAAGCCAAGACCTACCTCACTCCAACGTCTCATTGAGGCTTTGAAATCTTCCACCCATCTACTAGCGGAGTCCCCTACTCTTCCTTCGTGAGGTAATGATCGATATTGGGATAAAAATTCCTTCAAAAAGGGTAAATAATAGGAGGCCCTCCGATGCGTTTCGAAGAATTCATCCGGGACTGCGGGCGAAGACATGTGAGCTAGAAAATTCCTCGCGCAAGAGATCAAATGGCCCACCTTTGACCACAGGGAGAGAAAGGAACAGGAAGTGCTCTTCTTTTCTCAACACGTTTGACAGAATGTATTTGCCTGGGGCAACGCTGCAGATGGAGAGTTAGACGTGTAGTGGATCAATAAACCCAGGATTTCCTCACTGTATGGGGAAACAGGGTTCGCAGATCCTAGTCAAAATGTTAAACATATTTACGCGTGCGCCAGGTGCACCACAGCGCTAGCAATGGGTTGGGTTAGTATTAGTGAGGAAACTTGGAGATCCTTATTCCGTACATCACATCTGTCACCAAACGCCATACTAGCATATCGCCAAGCAGGAATTCCTGGGGGACATTCAGGCAGCTCCACGTCACCCCAATCCAAGTCTTCTTCGCTGACGCCCGAGTCCGAATCTTCCTCCTCACTCGAATCCGAATGCACCCCTTCGCGCTGGCCTTTCAATTTTTGTCTAAAGCGATCTAAACTGTCCCTCCACAGAAAATCATAACTCGCACTTGCTAGAATAGCGCGACTCTCCTCATTAGTGAACATTAGTGATAACAAGTTGGATGGGTCGACAAGTTCAGGTATCTGCCAGCATTATTGTGAGACCTGAGGTTCTTCACGAATGGGATTCACATACTATTGTTGAAATCGATAAGGGAATTACTGTATCCATGTGAGGGTACTGGTTCCACATGGATGACCACAGCAGTTGCCCTGAGAAGGCTTTAGTCACCGGCTCGGAGATCCATTAGAAGGGTCATTTACCATCCATAGCACCGTAAACCTGTCGATCTGAAGGCGTTGATTAACTTGTGAGAATTATTCTAGAATTCGGGGAAGGCAGCAGATGGAGGAGGTGTGGGTGGTGGGTGGGAGTAGTCGACGTTGAAACTGTTGGAATATCAATTCGAACTGGATACGCCACAGCAGCCGCACGTTGAACTAGATATACATCCTATGGGGCAATAACATAACAAAACACTTATCCATGCTGAGTTCTATACACTGGCTCTTAACCCCGGGATTGTTGAAGATGAACACCCCGAGCTTACTAGACTAATGTCTTGCTGCGAGCGTTTAAGTTGAAACCATAATCATTCATGAACACAGTGTCACATAATTCAGACAAGCTTGGCTGCATTGGATGCATTCTGAAGACCGCTTGGTACATGGCATTTCGCTCTACTCATCCACTCCCAATTTGCCTTGAGGTCTATAAAGTGCAAGGCACTGGTCCTGAATGATACACTTCGTCATTAATACCTAAGGCTGCCAAAGGTGGACTACTCACAAGCAGATATCAGTACACCGGCTCAGTAGTTCCCGTAGCACAGTGTGATAAACAAAGTGCCGATTGTGTCTTTAGGGTCAGGCTTCCCTTGATCACCCCCGCATGACTTTGTTGTGATGTTTTGCTTGAATTTGAATTTATTTAAGTACGTCATGCACGCCCTAAGCAAATTGCACTCGGATCCTCAGGTGAGTGCTGATTCATTGACGCGTCTTGTTTGTTTTTGTCGCATCCGCGTTGTTTACGCGGTCGCATTGTTTGTTCAGGAGGCGGGAAACTGGACATAAATTTCGAGTTT
>WSTZ01000020.1:59355-89301 GCA_019632295.1 Tulasnella sp. 418 | reverse complement strand
TCATCCAAGTAATTCTCACCCTTATTACTACTGTATGCCGTTCTTGCCGAAGGATATCTACCGTTGGGACATCTACCATTGGCACACCCCGGATTTTAGGTATATCTGTTTCTCAGAAACAGTTTATTTCTCAAATATACACCTTCGCCCTCTTATTCATGCATATGCGGTGTTTCGGGGTCGTCATTGGGTTCTGATTTGTTGTTTACAACGTAAAATCTACTTTACGCCAAGTCGAAGGACAACTTTTAACAAAAGAAATGAGGGGACTCTTAGCTGTAAACATTTCGAAGATCTTCTATGATGATCTAGTGGCCACCCCAAAACCGACAAATTGCCTTGGAGGATGCAAAATGATGCCCTGAATTGAGGGCCACAATCAACCATTCCGAAATGCAATGGTCGTCACCAAGTCACAAAGGACTTGTCTCTATCATGGCACAAACTCGATACTGCCTGCTCATCTGTGCCAAGCTTCTTGTTTGGTGAATATGACGTGACGAGGTTTGGATGAATAAAGAGCCTAGTTACATAGGTACCTCGGATCTGTTGAGCTAGCGATTGATCGCGTGTGTTTTGCTCAATTCATTTGTACCCCCAGCCAGTATCAACGTTCCATACGAGACAATTCTGTCCATCAATCTCAAGCGGAGTCGATTATGTTGGAAATGCTGATGAAGTAGGTCCCCTCTCGCTAACCTGAATTCTATCACTCCCACTGACTACTGGAATCGGAATCCGTTTGGCTCGAATTAGCGGCAACGCAACAAAAGACAACCCGAAGCAGTTTGCCATCCTGGTTTAGCACCTGTCTGAGTGGCTCGATGATAGACATGAAACGGGCTGCACCGAGCTTAGCGATAACCTAAGGCGAATTCCAAATAGCTTGGTTCGACTCTGTTAAGTAACGACCCGGAAGAATGAGTCCTTTAATCTTTGATCTCAGTTAACGAATTGACAGGCCTACGGTGATTGGCGAGGATATTGAAAAGCTACTCTTGTCTCGCGTAGCATCTGCCAATGACGCATTATCACGCCAAAGTGAAATGGTTATTCGTAAGCGCCTTAGGAGACATGACGCATTGCATAAAGATTTGATAAAATCAAGACTTTTCTGCTGTGGGTGGATGAGTAAGACGAGTCATTGTTTGTCAATTGCCACTACTCCAGGCGGAATCGTAACTTGGCGGCAAACATAGCGAGTGAAAATCATGAGGAGACCCTGGATCTTGGCGTTTCGATGTTGGGATTTCGAACAACAGGGTCTGAGGAGTTCAGGGTGGGCAACACGGTTTCATAATCGTTTCATGCTCCCATTGTTGTGATTTGGGCTACTTGCATCTTTCTATAGAATAAACTTACAAGTAGTGGCGAGAAAGCGAATTCCATATCGAACAAATCACCAAGACATGGTTAGCCAGAAATCTCAGTGGAAGAGATGAGATTTTCTAAAACTTGTTTTGAGTCTCACTATCGTTCGATGACGGAATCCATCAAATTCTTTCCATTCCGTAACGCAACTTCTGCCCATTCGACGGACCTCTTTATGACCGGCTGGATTTCTTCACCTCTCCATTCTTCTCTAATCCCCCCTCGAGCTGAAGTCGCTCCATCCATCCGTAGCATTCCAAGTAATTTCATGGAGCAACCTCACTCGTCTACACCTACATTCTTTGTCTCACATCCAAATGATGCAACTTACTCTGACGCATTCCCCAAAGCCATGGATAAATCAGATTCTCTACTCCCCACTTCTGGTCAGGGAAGTAACATCCATGGACGAGTCACTTCCGCCATTAGCTATCCGACCACGCCATCCCACCCGAATACAGTACAGGGATTCCCACCCAATCATGCACGAGCCATCGATATCCAAGTGGCGTCCCCTTCGACATCTGCCTCATTCTGGCAACGGAGTATTCACCCCCAAGTTCGATTGACTTCTTACTCGGGATCATGTCAATCTCTTCATTTTGAACCCATTGTTCGGCGATGTAAACTTTGGAGGACCATTTCTATCGGAAGACGAAGCGATATCCACCCAGACTTCGATCCTGCTCGTTTACTGGGGATCGTTTTGGATGACGAACGTGAGGATAGAATTGCTTTTGGGAGCGATGTTATCTCTCGGCATCATTGTCAGTTATGGTTGGGCCGATCGGGTCAGGTGAGAGTGTTTGATGTTTCACCTTTCGTACAAGCCCTTGCTTATCTGATTGTGGCAGCTTTGGATAAGGGACACAAAATCGACTTGGGGCACATTCGTAAATCACGTTCGTCTTAGCCTTGCGAAGCAAGAATCGCGCCCTTTTCCGCTGAAGAATGGAGACGTAATCCAACTTGGGGTCAATCGAAGGTGTGGGGCAGAGACCATGCATCAATGTGTCAAGTTCACCATCGACATGAGCTTTGAGGAAGCCCCTTCCTCCAGCTCGGCAGGTCTTCGCTTCCTTAAACAGCTGCTAAAAGGCTCCAGTGAATCCAGCAAAGAAAAGATGTCTTCTCCAGTCGCTTCACCTAGTACTGATGGAAGTCACTTGGTGGAGCAAGAGAAGGCTGCTGGCTTGGCTGACGATTGTTGTATTTGTAAGTTCCTCATAAATTATACCAGTCCACGAGAGTTAAATCTTGTACGCAACAGGTCTTTCACCAATGACCATCAATGGAGCCCTTTTTAGTGCTCCATGCTCCCATGCATTCCATTACAAGTGCATTCGACCAGTCATCGAACAACAATATCCCAGTTTTTCTTGCCCTCTTTGTCGAAGTTTTGTAAACTTGGATGAAGATGTTGAGGGTGACGCAGTACCACGGACCAGCCTGGCCAATCGGAGCCCGTCGTAAACCGAGTGCCGTCCTTGTCCAGAAGAAGGGAAGAATCGACTCTCGAATGGCTCACAACAAGAGTCCATCCCGCTGCTCAAACCTCACAGAGGTTACGGAAGTCGAAAGCATAAAGTCTGCAGAACTCGCACGTGATGGAACAACGGGGTGAGCCTCATCCTTGGTTAAGGACTCGGAGAGTGGTCGAGGAACTCTTTTTCCCCAGCATTGACGCTACACGATTATAACAGACTAACTCTGCTATAATGTTAGTTGCACACCAGATGCAACGCGTCTAGTATAAAAAGGATACCCAAAACAGTCACCAACATAGAAAGGAACATGAGGAGAAATACCACCGTTGGCGGAACCGACTCCCTGCTTGTTAGGTGCAACTCAATCTTACAGAGGGTAGCACAAAGTCAATGTCCCTAACCAGGCGGTGAAGCGATGTAAGTCCTTTCTCCGACAAACTTAGCTGCATTGACCAAATCCTGCTCTTTCCAGAACAAGACGAATCCCTGGGCCTCTACGCCTGCGGAACGATCGCCGTATTCGACATGTCTTTCCAAGCACAATCAATTCATTTGAAGCTCTTTGTCTATTCTCCTATTCGTCCTAGTCCCAAGGACTAGCGGCTGTGCTCCCGAGCTTTTCTGGATTACGATGATCGAATTCACTCGATAGAGTTGAAAAAAAACCTCCTAATGTAATCATATTTTGCAGTTTCCGTGTGGCCTCCCTGTCCAACGTGTTCGATCAACCTGGGTACGATCGGCCTACACCTACGCCGTTGCGTGATCTAAAGCCGAATTCGTTGTTCGAGGATGAGCTGAAACGTTGCATGTAATGTAACGATCAACCTGCAAGAATCATCTTTATGATTGCCGCCTTCACTTCACTAGTTGCAACATGGCCAACTTTCATTGAATAGGTGTCATTTCAGGATGCTTATTGACATACAAAGTAGTTGTTTTCGATTATGTATCTGTAATGAAAGGCGATCAAGACGTTTACGAAACGTACGAGCCAATCAACTTCTTTAAGGGCTGATAGAGATGCCTTGATAAGATGAACGCGATTGAGTCAAGTGGCAGAACATACTGTTCGATTGCCTTACCCATGTCATGCTTGGTTACTTTCATATAATGCTCCCTTGTTAATCTGTGAAATGGAGAGCGGGTAACTAAGTGGCGTTCTCACTAAGTCACTCGCGTCACAGTCATGGTAAACATTCAAGCCATGAGGTACAGTGTGCTCAATGTCTCACTTTTGGTTGACCAAAATTCAACTTTAAAAATGAATGAACAGCAGGAGCAAAGAGTTGATAGCCGAAAGAGCCCAAACCGATCTAAGAGTGGGACTTGGAGCCAATTGGCCAGTGTTTAAAACCTTGTCTCGATCGTGTAAATCATCGAGGTGATTGGCTGTTGAAGAAGCAGGACGCTCGGAGTTGCTTCAAGAAATGCCGGTCACATCCCGGCTTTTCGCGGCCGGGACACGATGTCTACGGAATCCGGACCAGCTCATCTTTCTGCACCTGCCAGTCACCACGTGGATAGGAAAATAACAATTAAGCCGAGTCCACTTTCCAAACCATGTTGATATATAATGTATGCAATCAAGTTACAGACGTAGCTTATTGTTCGACTTTATTCCTCCTTATTCAAGTGGCATAACCTCCAAGAATAATAAATGACAAGATAGACCTGTTCAGCGGAGCGATGCACCATTCACCATAAGCCCAATTATCCTATTGGACGTCGAATGAGACAGGGGAGTTGCAAAAATTCCGGGCTTCGGCTGTACCCGTTAGATGAAATACCCCGATACGGAAGGCGTACAGATGTACCGAGTACCTTAAGCTTGTGTTTTATTATAAGAAGGGATACCAAAGATGGCGGTTCCATCATTAATTTGTCTTTTGTTTCCCGTGGCTCGAAAGCGTAGGCTCTGGTGAGGCAAAGCAAATAGATTATCCGATTATTATGTCTAGATTGCTAAATATGCAAGTCTGAAGCGAATGCGAGTGATTTCAGAGGGTACCAATATTCGATTTCCATACCTTTTGGAGAATAGAAATCGAACTAAGAGATGGAATGTGTGAAGCTCGAATGTGTGAATTGAGGCGTTTTTCGATTCCATGCTCCGCTAACCGCCTTTGGTCAAAGGGACACAATCAAGATAACGCTCGCTATCATCAGGAAGCAAAGTCCTTGTGGATACAGCCAAATTGATGATGCTTCCCGGGCCCCACATTCCGACTCTTTAAAACACAGAATCTTATTTCCAGAATGCATGTCTCAGCTATTGCTGTCGCGCGACCTTTTTAATAGCTCTCAGTGCCAGTGATCCTCTGCATCACCACCCCAACATCTGCCAGTAGTTGTTCCCTGTCCCAGAACCGAAATACCGGTAGCACTTCAGGAATGGCATTCAGCTCCACGCATGCTTCCGAGTCGGCGTCAGTCAACGCGTCGTCGTTATCGCTTTCTTCAGCTACTACCGTTAAAGCAAAGAGTGCGTTTAAAGAGGTTTTCGGCGGCGGCGGTAACAACAAAGGTACTACTTCTCAGCCTGATCAAATCGTGAGCGATTTCCTTAGCTACGCTGGTTCCTTGGCTCATGTCAACCACCTTGACCAACCGAATAGCTCGTCTCTGGCAGAGGAGGAGCTCGCAAAGTTCGTAAATCATCGACATCTCCAGGTCCAAGCAATGCAGAGAAAATCAATGCCCTCCTCGCCTCAGTTGAAGGAGTGAATCCTGGCGTTCGCTCCTTTACAAACGAAACCGAATCTCTTGAGCAATCTACCACGTCTCATTCAGTGGCTACCAACGCTTCAAAAGCCACCATAAAAGTGGCCATCAATCAACTGTTGGGGGGAGGTGGAAACGAGCATGGGGAGTGGAAACATCAGGATGTATTTGTGAGTCCATGCCGTCGAGGAAACACTTTGCCCTTATCTCTGATATATTGCCACTTAGCACAAGTACTACGGGCGTGGCGGTGTAAGCCATCCCTCTCGGAGGATGTCCACTGAAGAAAATGACTCCACGAGGGGTTCGGTCTCAACGGGATACACGGTACCCGCGCCTCTAAGCCCCGGCCGAACTGACAGCGATAGTCTGAGCGTAACTCGAAATCCTCATGGTCTCTTTGTAAGTACTAACCCCATTCATTGATTGCTTATTACATCTTTTCATTGCTGTCGACGATGCCTCCACTATCCAATACGTCACGTCTTCGGCCGATCCCGAAACCTCCGATGCTGGTGTCTGGTAAACAGTCTAACGTTGCGCCTTTATAGTTTCGCGGAGAGCAGCCAGAACCCGTTGGCAACAATGAAGACGGCCATGGTGTTGGAGTAGGACCTGGCAAAGGAGTATTTGTGAGTGGTTTCATGGGATTGATCTGTAAACGGATCTTACTTATCCATATGGTAGCACCCCTTTGAGCGGGAAAATTCATTAGAATCCTTTCCCAATGCCCATTCGAAAGCATCCATGTCAGTGGCGAGGAGTGGTGCCTCAAAGTTGAGCATGAAATCAGCAGTGAAAGCGGTGCTTGGAGAGGGTGGTAACGACGATAAAGAATGGAAATATGCCCACGTGTTTGTAAGTCTCCACCACTCAAATCCAGGTGACCAGAATTAATGCATACTGCTTGAAGTATCCAGGATTTGGCCGAGGTGGTGAAGGTCGACGATTATCGATCAATGAAGACGATCTTCACACCCACAATTTCCATCAGACCTATTCGGTTACCACGAACATGGGGTCAGAGGAAGGACCATCTAAAAACCGCTCTATTTCTCCTCAGTCAGATCCAGAAGAGCGCTACCGCAATTTAGGGTGCTTCACCAATGAACATCCGAGTCTATCATCCAACCAGGAATATACCAGGCATCAACGCGATCGATCGAACTCGGAGGGCACCCAAGTACACTCCGCAGAACTCTTGAGATTCAGGCAAAAGCTCCAAGAAGATGCCCGAAGACGCCGCTTAGCTGCGCAGAGAGACCAGTCGGAGATGGATGAGGCCCAAGAGTCTTATCCCACTATTCGACCCAAGACCAGCTTACGCTCCATTTCTGCTTTCTCGTCTGTGTCGAACAGTGAACACCGTATCCCCCCTCCCCCACGTACTTCCGCCCCCGTCCCCCCAATCACGGGAGTAGATTCTCCATCAACTCCAGTCCTTCCCCGTTTACACATTCCACATGGCTCTCCCCAGCGTGCCATGTCTCCTCTGCGTAGGGGCCCAATGTCTTCGCCGCCTGCCTCCCCTACATTGGTTGCACCTACCTATCCTTCCGCACCGGTATCGCCTACGATGACATCTCCTCCTCGTTGGAAGACGAGCACATCGGTCACACCCGTATCGGGTATCTCCCAGCATTCGGCCGATTTTGGAGTGTTTCGTGGACGACAACCACCTTCCCCAGGTAGCTGGCATCATCCACCTCAGTATCATAGATATCCCCAAGAGTCACCTGCTTATGATCGTGCTGGGAGCTCCGTCACTGCACTTTCAACACCTCCTCAGACGGTTAGCCCGCATAACGCGTACTTTGGCCGTACCCATATACCTTCGAGCCCCACGTCCAGCACGATAAGCCCAATCGATGTCACTCATCTTGATCCCGCCCTTGTTTATGCACTTGCACTGGCCCAGTCACAATCCGTTTCAATCCAACTCGCGGAATCCACTGCTGCAGAGAGGTCTGCATTGGATGCGGAGCGTAGAAAGTTGAATGAGGAAAGAGAGAAACTTGAGCGTGAAAAGAGGAACCTAAATGAGCGGCTCAAGGGGATGAAAAGGGAGATGCAAAGGCGCAAAGAAACAATTGAAGGTCTGACATGGCTCGTAGAGGAAGTTGCCTCGAGTTCGGTATCAGGATCAACGGATCCAGGTGGAGATGAAATGCTGGAAAATGATACAGGGAATCCTACCGATGTCCCTGGGGGCCCTTGACCTCGAAACGTATCTCATTTATAATTGCAGTGGAGCTGCATACGCTTTCTAGTCCTTTACATGTTGTGTATTATTAGGTTTCTGCGGTTCAATGAACGCGTTGGGCATTAGTTCCCATTTTCATAATTAGTTTCTGCGAAGCTTGCAGTAGCCAAGCTAACAGGACGCTTGCTCCTGAAATTCAGAACAACAGCTATGATGGTTCGCAAAACAAAGGTATAATGCAAGTACAAAGTTAACTGACGAAAATAGAGTGGAGTCCGTGTGATGGAGTGCATGCTGCTTCGAAGGTTCAATACGACGTCGTACAGGTCGTGAGTGGCAATCAAAAAAAAATGACGAATCGAAGGGGAAGGCAATGAAATAACGAAGGTTGTCAAAAAAGAAAAAAGAAAATAGGCACTACGAGGAAGTCCGTTTGGTTTGCTGAGAGTCACTGTCGCGCATTACGCTATCAACCGTTTCTTCGCGAGATCTTTCTGTTCCGGCAAGAGACTCGGTTTGTGGAGATTCAGTTAGTTCTTGAGCCCCGGAACTGAGTATTGGATTGGATGACCTTCGAGCAAAGGCAGCGAATGGGAGGGTTCCGTTCGAACTTGGCGATGACGACTGCCGACTGCTTGCGGGTCGAGAGCGGGAAGGACTGGAAGAAGGTTGTCGGAGAAAGTTGAAAAAGAGGTCTGCTGTGTGAATAGACGAGAGCGAAGGTGACCCGGAGAGATGGCTGAATGTCGTACTCGTTCGGCCGCTGTTTACTGTATTCCTGGTCCTCGGCACCCTGGTCCCAGATTCGAATTGAACCTGAGCGTACGACTCAGGAGATATTGTCTCATGAGAGGATTGCCGAGGAGATTCAGAAGCCGAACGGGGAGGTAGGTCTGTGGAAGCCGCTTTAGCAGGTCGCGCAATGATGGTCTCTGTTGATCGACCTGTTGCGGAGAAGACTTCCATAGTGTGCGGACGAGCAGGTAGGAGAAGATCCCGAGATCCACCCCACGGATTAATGGAGAGTGGTGGCAGTTCACTCCGAGGCCGTTTACTAAGGGAGAAGCGACGGAGTAGTGATTTTGGAGTGGGCCCTGCACTGGAGATTGGCGGGAGTAACATGGTATCGGAGGCGGCGGATTGCGGAGACACCGGGAGAGGTTGCCGTTCCATTTTGTCAAGTAATTCCGTCTCCCTACGAGATTGCGTGGATGGATTGGATGATGGACCTGGATCCCCTCGAGTGCCCTCTCGTGTTCCCAAATCTGACGTGCTGATAGGCACATTCTTTTCCGAAAGCTCCGACATTTCTACTCTACTCTGACCCTTCCCAGTGTCTATTACGATTGGTCTTGATGCTGCTCTCCCATCTTTTGTAACCAAGTCCTTCGATCGTATGCGATGCCCAAACCTCTTGATTTGGTCGATTGACCTGTAGACCCAGATAGCGATTGCTAACAATATTAGAACCGAACCCAGAACGGCAGCAATGATCTTCCCGGTGTTGTTCTGCGAGCTCGAAGCCGTCGAATTTGAAGTAGTGGTGTCCATTGACTAGAGAACGTGGTCCCACTGTGAGAATGTACTCTCAAGCTAGTTTATAATGCTAGATGCAATCTCACATGAGAATTAAGTGTCAAAGAGCCAGCTCCGAATATTTACCTGGTAGAAGCAAAAGAGACATTGTCGGTGAGGGTTGAGTGAGTGTAAAATACAACCGGCGTCATGGACTCACAAATAGAGAGGAAAGGGCAATCCCAAGGCCCGACTCGTCCAGCGACTTTAAATGACTTCTCAAGCCTCGGTGGACCCGCCACGCTTTTTAGAAGTGGTGGTTGGAAAAACACGAGTTCAGCCTGTGGAAAACGTTGCGAAGGTAATGGGGGAACAGGATCGCACGGTCTCCAACCCTTCCTATTCGCTGATGGATCATCGTCGTGATATTAAGGCCTGTTATTACGCAGCAGACCCTGTTTCTATGACGTTCTGATTGCTAGATTAGTAAATTAGTAGAATGCCACCTGACAATACAAGTGGCAGTGCAGTGCTATCTGCAACAGCACGAAAGCAGCGTGTTTTTTCTATGTTGATCAAACACTTCAGAACATCGCGATATTGCAGCTCCGATCACAGTCACGTGATACGTTGTCAAGTTGGAAATCGTAACCTGATTCAGGTACTGATCATTTGTTTTACGATCATTCTTCCAAAGATGGTAGCAACATTGAAACGCAAGAACCTGAAGGAGTTCTTTAATTTTGCCACCTATGCAACAGTTGAATATCCTTTTGTGGTAAGTATTAGATAATACCTATTTTCCCAATATAATGGATAAACTAGGCTAGACGCTGTACGTTCTCCGCCTCAATCTATCCCCGAGCTTTCCCTTTATCTTACTCTACCCTAATTGATCTTTAGCGGCCTCAATCTAAATACCGGCTCCACCTTGCTTGTGCTTCCTCACTGCTTATTACTGTAAAGTTCGTGGACGCAGAAGCTAGTTCACGTTCTACTGCCAGTTCTGAAATCACTGAATCGAAATACGCCATTGATGGAGAATTGTGGCAAGTCGGTGGTGTCGCTCCATCGAATCTAGCTGCGATTATCTCCCGATGTAGCTACATCAAAGTATATCTACGCACTAACTTCATCGGTGAAACCGGAGTTACCTGTCGAAGAACCGCACCACCCCGACACCAGTTTTCGCGGTTGGATACACTTTTCATGTCTCTAGGTGTCTTTTCCAGTCGCGATCCGTCGTTTGCTGGACCACTCCCACCCAACTCCACGAAGCTGAGTAGTCCTCAGCTGTAATCTTCCTACAGGTTGATTACTCTCCGTTGCGCGTCTCGTGACTGGCAGAGCTGATAGTGCACGTCCCTCAGCTCTCATTTCAAATTGGACGGTATCGATGCTATTCAACGATTTGTCCACGTCCCAAACGTCACCTACCGCGGCACACTTCGGATTGTTCTCTTCTTGTCCGCGAGAATCATTCGAGGCCTACAACACTCTATTCCCGACATTCTACCAGTCACGTCACTCCCGCCAGTCAAGCAAATCGTCGAAGGCTTCAACTGAGCCTCGGAGTATTCGTAGTTGGGAAACATCGTCCACTGAAGGGGCAAGCGGATACCGCGACAGGAAGTCTCGCAGATTTGCAATCGGGAGACTAAGTCTTCGACTTCCCGTCATCTCTTTTGGGAGGATTTCTTCTCCCTTTGCCAAAGCCTCAACCTCTTCCAAGTCTCCAGCAAGGGACTTAATGATCAAACTCACACCACGGCAAAACCCTTACGAACGATTAGATAAATCAAAGTAGTACCTGTGCAGCAGTGGGTACTACCCGAAGTCCAATGTTACGCAATTGCACGACTCCTACAAGGCCTGAAAACTCTAAAACATATTTATTTTGGTGATGACATAACGTTTGTTTTAGATAGGGATACGTTCGAAGTATGTTTGCCATGTAGCATAGGAATGGCATTCAAGTCTTTCTCATATAGCTCTCCCATTGGTTACCCAATCTTTTCACAAGATTTGATCTGTCCAAAGAAATGAATATTATGTATCCAGATCATTCAAACTATTCAAGCCACTTTCACAAGTAGCTTTCCAACAGTTCCCCTGCTTGTAATATCTATCTGACTTTGCTTCACTCCTTCTGCAGTGAACGGATATTCCTTGAATATCGTGACCTTTACCGAGCCTTTGGACAATAGTTCGAAGAATTCTGCACCGTATCGTCGAGACTCTTCCCCGGTATAAATATAGTTAGTTAGCCTGAAGATGCAAGACATTGGCATCACTAAATATGGGTGATTGGGTCAAGGAGTACACTAACGTGGGTCTCAGTAGCTTGAGGTTCTTTGCCGCAAGTCGTAGCGGTGCAAACGGGGGCACAGCACCACTAGCGTTGCCCAAACTCACGATGGTTCCCTTTCGTCTTGCAATCTTAAGATCATCCTCAAAAGTATCTACGAAGTCTTTATCAGCTTCAAGACATGCATTTCCTGGTCACCAAAACCTACCCTTGCCGATTCCGTCGAAGATGCCGTGAACTCCCTCTCCACCAGTAATTCTGAGAACCTCATCTGCAACATTTTGCTGAGTAGATATGAGAACATGGTGAGCCCCGTAACCACGGACAATCTGTGCTTTGGACTCAGACGAGACTGTAGCAATCACAGTTGCACCTTTCTGAACAGCAATCTAGAGGAATCGTGCATAGCCCCATGTCAGTTATTGATGACAGGAAGCAATTTATTGTGACTCACTTGTGTTAGAATAGACCCAACGCCACCAGCAGCCGCGTATATGAGGATATATTCTCCTTTCTTGATCTCGTGAGCCTCGGTGGCGAAGGTTAGAGCTGTCAAGCCTTGAAGGATTGCGGCGCCAAGTTTGGTTTCGATACCGTCCGGCAGTTTGAAAGTTTTGATCCAGTTTACGGCCACATATTCTGCATAAGCGCCTCCGTGATACTTCGGTACTTGAAGGTTAGCATTGACGGAACAGATTAGACACAGTTATGACAACTTACAGCCGCGACTCTATCACCGATTTGGAAGCCCCTGAGCTTGTATTCCGGATCGTTCAATACCTCTTCGGATGTTGGGAGGGCGACAATAGTTCCAGCGGGTTCTTGGCCCAAGTGAAAGGGGAATGATGGAGCAGGGTACTATCAGTATGAATCAGTGAAACCTGCTATGTGTACGAATGCTTGGTGGGCAACACACCAGTCCAGATCTGTGGTAAGTATCTATGTAGTTAACACCAGCATACTCCACCTTGATGATCAGCTCGTCAGACTTTGGTGTAGGAAAGGGTGCATCAAGGAGTTGAATCTTTTCAAGATCCCCTTGTTCGAGGACGCCGATTGCCTTGATCGTGGAAGGGAAAGAAGACATGGATTGTTTGGAACAAAGAACCTTGCCGGGTGTCCAAGTGTGAGTGTTTGATACCTTGCCTTTATAGCTGGTAGTGCTGAGAGACGAGAAACTATGAATCTGCAGTGGAGGTATTTTTGTCCGATTAGTCATTGCCCACCGGCTCACGATAGCGGAACGAAGAAGCCGGTAGACCGCCTTGTCCCGTGTCGACGAACTGATTATCAATGGCATAATCTGTGTTCAACTGTACGCGTTGGGCAGTGGAAGTATAAGTGCTTGTCGTCAGCATGACGAATCAGGGCCAGTCTTCCTGTTGTTATGGCTTGGTGATATAGTATCTTAATCACGAACGACGGCAGGCAAAGTGCAATGGTGACTACGCAGGTAGAGTCTTGCGCGATAATTGAAACTAGATCGCAGCTTTTGATTGCGCGTGATCTCATTCTATACAAGACAATGTAGACGAAGAGTTGGAACACGATTGCGTAGACATGACAGCCGGTGGAGGTTTTCGGCTCCTTCCGGCACCGAGAGGTTGAACCGTGAGAGATTGTGGCTTTACTTATAATACGTCACCGGAATGACACATTCTGTGTTACGTAGGCACACATCATGCACCTCCCACAGCTATATGCTCTATTGGGCCAGGCGATTTTGACAGGATATTGGTACATAGCCCCCTAGCTGTCAGAAAAACACTTTAACTCACTCCACGTTCATTCCCGAATAGCATCGGACTAAGCTCGGCGAGACCTGGGTCGCCAGATGACACCGTAATCGTGTCTGCCAAGAAATGGCTTTCTCTCCCAGCTACTCCGACTCTTCCTGGAAACTCGAAAGGCGCGTACGCGAAAGTCAACGGGATTCAAGCGAGTTTTCACTCTCTAATTGTTGGCTTAGCATTTTGACTAACGTTCCGGGATAGATATGGTACGATACGTTCGGCCGTGATGATCGGCGTCCCGTTCCAGTGGTATTCTTGCATGGGGGATTGGGTAACTCCGATTACTTTGGACTCCAAGTTCGCGCGTTGCAATCAGACTACAAAATCATCACCATTGACTCAAGAGGCCATGGAAGAAGTCATTACGATCCTAACGTTCCTTTTAGTTACGATTTAATGTCTGAGGACTGTATGTTCTTGCTTAATGTGTTTGCTCTTTCGTTCAATTCTGACAGGATCTCTCCCCATAGTCGTCGCCCTTCTCGACCACTTAAAGATACCAAAAGCTGCTTTTGTCGGATGGTCCGACGGTGCTATCTGCGGTGAGTATTATCATAAGATTACGCAATAGAGGAATGACCTATCGGGACCGATGTTAGCGCTGAACATTGCCGCGAAGCACCCTGACCGGGTGGATAGGACCTTCGCGTTTGCGGCCAATTACAATCCAAGGTATTGATATTTACTACGATGATCGAGTGCCATGTCTTACCGTCGTGATGTGATATAAGTGGTGTCATGGACATTACTCAGAGCACTGTGTTCATGACCTACATCAATCGAACAGTTCACGAATACGCAAAACTTTCTCCAGCGCCAGATCAATACGACGAATTCTTCCAAAAGATTTCAACCATGTGGACTGAACAACCCAACTGGACTGAGGATTTCTTCAAGACTATCAATGCCCAGAAAACCTGGATTGTGGATGGTGATCACGAAGAGGCTGTTTATCGTTCGCAACAAGACGATATGGCGAAATGGTTACCAGATGCGGGTCAGCTTATCTTGCCGCAAGTAGGTTCTCCGTTTATGGTGAAACATAAGCGTTCGCTCAGACCATACTTTTCTAGGTGTCCCATTTCGCGTTCATCCAAGACCCGCGGGGATTCAATGCCATGGTTAAGCACTTCTTGGAGCTCGAGCTTTAGTTGACTCAGATCATTGGCTGTCTTTTCCTCCTTGAACGTGGCATCACGTTGCCAGATTGTAAAAGAACATGATCATTGTCACGTCTGGACATGGTGAACATAATACAGTATCATCCCAAAGACAGCTCATCGTGATGTGAAGAACGTCTATTCGGCCGTGGCCGTTGCCTTTGCCTTTTTAGACCCACGAGCCTTCTTTGGTGGAGCGTCTTTCTTGGGAGCTTTGGATGCGAGGAGTGCGGATGCTCGTGCAACAGCAAGCTATTGTAAGTTGATTTGAAGTCAGTATATGCATCGATTGGAAAAGGCAATGCGAAGCATGACTAAGAAAAACGTGAATGTCTGCTCCATAGAGTGGGTCTAAACACGTATGGGCGATCGAATGCTATCCCATAGCGAAATGAAGCATGAAGGTTTTGATCGGTCCTTATAATTTGATCTAGCAGTCATGTCCACGCCCTGAAGGACATTGACACGGTAGAGTATCGTCCAGAGGGTTCTAACGTAGCTGCGATCTGCAGATGTCTGCAGGTCTTGGGAGAAAAAGGATGGAATGGAATATGAAATCATAAAAATAGACTTACAGTAGAGAGGTCGGGTCGATATCCCTTTCGAGGATAGGCAGAAACTGCACCAGCAGCTCTCCTTGGTCCAGATCGGGCACGAATGCCAGATTTTACTCGTGCAGACTTAACTGCATGAGGAGATGCAGATGGCTTGCGAGTAGTCACTGCCAAGTTTCCATCTGGTCCAGCAGAGACATCAATCTGTCCAAGAAGGAATGCACGTCATAAGGATTCTGCTATGAGAGTGGAGGTAATAAACGCACAGATGGTTGAATCAAACCGGAGTACTTCTGAGAATGGATGTTTCTGAGATTTCCCTAGTCAACCACATTACGTTTAACGCTTAGAACCTCAGTTTTGTGATCGAGTGTCTTACTGGCTCGCTGGTGAATATGGGACCTTGTTGCCCGAGGCGCTTCACTTGGAACGAGTTGGTTTTCTATGAATAGCGAGAGTCAGAATCCGGCAATGAACTAGCATAATACTAGCTTACACGGAGAAGAAGCCACTGAAGATCTGCGGATGCCATTATTGACTTGTTTGCGGACGATGTCTAGAAGTACACCCGATGTAATTGGTTCATTTTCAAACTAGTCGGATTAGTAAGAACTGCACGCCACTAGTCACGTGAAGAAGGGCAATTGCTTCGCTGACTGGTTTATCGTTCCCTCATCCCCACAAAGCAATGTAAGTATCACGGCATGCTTTATTCCTCAATGAAGAGACAAAAAAGTACAGAATCGCTACAAGGAAGCTACGGCTTGTGACATTCTCACTTTATACCCACATTTCTGAGTTTGGTCTTGAATCAATATCTGGGCTTTGCGCTAATACCATCTTCAAAGCACCCCTCCATGTAGATTCGGGCAGCCTCGAAAGTTTCAAATCTTTGATATTCGTTGATTCAACACTAGAGGAACATGCAATGGTGAGATCCCTGTCTTCGAAATCGTCACCCCATTTACTATGATTATGCGAGGTTTTTTCATCTGAGAGACGTTTTACCGCTCGAAGAATGTCCTTAAATATTGTCTTCAACCGAATGACTATTTTCACAATAACTACATCCTCACAGAGATTCATCTGCTGATAGCCTATTTCGTAGCAGACCAACTGATTCTGGCTCTGATCCCCCTGGCTCCCTGTACGTAATATACCCTTCTTCACATCATCAAAAAACAATTGGAACAATTGGAATTCATTCCTGACTATTAATACATCCTGCATTGCTATACAAATGGTTTGTTGTTTCCAAATCCTCCCGATCACGATTTCTCGCGACTTTGGAGCAGTCGTTTAGTTGTCAACTCCCCTCTCATTGGGTTGAGAAATCCTTCCTGCTGCTCCAAAACCTGGTCCACTATGCTTCATCTTCCCAGCGCCTTTCGCACCAAGCATGTCATAATGACTGTGTCCTGGTCGTTTTTCCGGCTCTTGAGTTGGAGTTGGAATGTAGCGCTTCTCTCGATGACTCTCTTTAGAAGCATCGTCTTGTCCGGTTTCTTCATGAGGGTGTGGGGCAGCAGGCCTAGGATAGTCGGTGGGTTCATCCACGACTTGTTCTGGTTCGGGGAAGTGACTTGATAGATCGGATCATCAGCGTGAAGCTTGAGAACATTAAGGCATCTTCGCTACTCACGGAGCAGGGTGATGAATGGGTTTGGAGGCTGAAAGGCGTCGTCCAGCGACTTTCACTAAGAGAGGGTAGTTAGTGGCCTGATGAGCATGGTACGATAACCCGATATCACCTGCTGGACTGTGATTTGTTTTAGCGTGTTCCATGATTGTTAAGAGTGATTGTTGTTGAAGGAAGCCAGCTCATCTGCGGTTCTTTTAAGGCATTGAGATTGAGGATCTCGTGACATCATCTCGTGGTTTGGGGTGTTTCACACGAGTACCGGCGAGATCCTCTCCTAACTAACCTTGCCATCCCTTTTTGGGTATTTGTCAGAATTTGGCGAACCTCGGACTCGGAATGCAATACCATGGTTCAGCCATGGCGGATCTAACTCTTATTCGGCATACTCCAAAACCACAGCTTTTATTAAGAGGCGCGACAGCAATATGCCATCGTAGACATTCAAAGTGACTACCTAGCTTGCGCCTAGCTACCGCCACTCGCCCCTATTGCTGCCATCGCTGCAATTTGTCTGCGCCTTGATTCGAGCCTAAGAATCATGGCAAATGTGATGAGGACAAGTTGTAGCGTTTTCGGGGACAAATGCTGGTGAATGATGACGTTCCCCTAAGGGCCCGTTGATGTCAGTGCAACAGGATTGAAACAACACAAAGGCTTCAGACTTACCCTATGCTTATGGAACGGGTTGCTTGTTTGCATGAAAGATGCTATTGTAGCTCCATCGCTAACTCGGGTGCACTGAGGGTGATTTTTTCCTAGTTAGCTTCGACTGAGATGTGTAGGACGTTCATTACTTACATTAATATGATTCCCAGTAAAGCTGGTTTTCCATCTATACTTTCCTCCATCGAAGTCTTCGAACGTCCGACGCCTTGATCCAATACAGACAAGACGTCAGAGACACTACTTTGACCCTGTGTAGTTGACTTACTTGCTCCAGCACGAATCCACATCTTCTCCACTTGCACGATACATGTTCACAGTTCGCTGCACAACTGACTCGCTATCAGTGTATGTGGATTTAAAGCTGAACATCCCTTCGCTCTTCCCATCTATCAATGGTTTTGGAAGGATCAGTTCACCCGTTTCAGCATTGCCTTCGGCGCGCTTCAGGGTGACATCACCAGCGAAAAGGCTCAAACTATCGCTCGAGGTGTGGATAGAGAAGTTAGGAACCGCATCGTCTGTGATTTCGTAATTAATCTCCTTCCCGCCATCTGCGGGTGCGATTGTTTCTGAGGGAATGGCGTAGAGTTTGTAGTTGCCCATCGTTGACCGCTGGACGGAGAAACATGCAACAACTTCTTCTTCTCGGGACATCTCGATGAAGAACTTGTCTGGGCATTGCTGAACTTGATAGCCAGTATTTTATAAGGAAAAGATTCACCGACCAAAATTCTGTTATTAAGATGTCACCCACGGCAAAGCAGAAGTCCAGGGATATCTCGATGATCCTGTCTCTGCGGGCACAGTTATTCAAGTTCCTTCCGCAGCAGTAGAACGATTAGGCAGTTGGGAAAATTTGGTCATGAAAATATGTGAATTCATTTTACACCAAGCTCCAAATTAATCTGAATCACCTCCGAGTCCAAGATGTTTAGTTCGTTTCTTCCTTAGCCTCCATCTCCACCTCCGCCTCCGCCTCCTCCTCCACCGGCGCGCCTGCTCCGGCGTCGACGTCTCTCCATCTGATAGTTCACCATACATGTACTAAGAAGTAGATAAAAAGTCTTTAATGGGACATCTTTGAGCAAGGTGAACTCTCCCTAAAGATGTTGAGAGGCTATCAGCATGGGTCGGCTAGTTTTGTAACACGTCGCAACTCCACTTACAACAGTGGTGCGAAAGGTTTCGCTGAAGTGCACGGGAAATGTAGCTACTATTACTCCGTCAGCGACTCGCGTGCACTTAGCGGAGGAAAAAATATATCGATGGGGGATTAGATCATTTCAGAATAGTGTTGAAGGCAACGCAGATCCGCTCACCTTCAAATCTCCCTTTATATTGGCTTTCCATTTATACAGATTCCCCTCAAAGTCGTTGAAAGTGCGTTGCCTGCGATTATCACAATCATCAGACTAAAAGGCCTGGAATTATGCAACACGACTAACTTGCTCAACAAGGCATCATCTTTCTCTCGACGCATGGTGATGGTTCGTCTTTCTGGGGACTCACTATCCACGAAAGTTGACGTTGTACTGAAAAATCCTTCTGGAGTACTGTCTATTACGGGCTTCGGTTGCTTATCTGCAACCCTTTCCATGGATCCGTCTCCAACATAAAGAGTATGATATTTGTAATGAACGTCAATGGAGAAGTCTGGGACAGCACCATCAGGAACTTGGTAGCTTTTCTGGCCAACTGCACTCTGAGGGAGGCGATAGATCTTGACGTCGTCGCTGAGTTTGCGAGTCCTGTTAAAAGCGAAAGTTTGAGGTCGAACAAGAGGTTCTCCGGCGACAGACATGGCGAATGTTTGTGCGAGGTGACTGCTCTAAGAACGACGCAGCTTTATAGGTCGTATGTGGCTGTGACTCGTTCCGCGCAAATGCAGGCTCATTGGAGGTATGAGCTCAGTGACGCATGTTTAGACTTCACCATCTGGCTGAATCGAAGTACACTAAGATGTGATAGAAGGACCTCCTAAATAATTGGTAAGCTGTGCTTATCTGGACATGTGGAGCCGAGCCATAATTTCCTCACCGGCCCGGGGAGTGGCTGAGGCAAGGCTTCCGCAGCTGATCACAATTTAAAATACAGTTTACAAACAAATTGACAATAGCCACCCGATTGCTATTGCAAAAGAACAGGATGTGCGACTCACCATGTTACCTGTTGATTCTCTTTCACGTAGCGAGGGACATATGAAGGAGCACGCTCATATTCCCCAAATATAGTTCTTGCTTGTCAACAGAGCAGCTATAACCTTAGCGAGGCTTACAGCAGTACGTGAGGCTATTCAAAAGGTTATTATCTTTCTCTCGACGCATGCTAACAATCTGTCTTTCTGGTGATTCAGGATCAGCGAACAATGATGTTGTGCTAAAGAATCCCTGCTGTAAGCACTAGTCCTACGTCGGACGGGACACATTGTGGTAGCACAACAGCACTCCGAATTGAACGCTGGCTACATAGCCATGGGCTAAGCTTCAAATGCTGCGGAGAAAAGGTGTCTTTATTAAAAAGTACAACTATCGACTGCGGGACGAAACTGGGAAGCCATAACTCTAGGCCAGGCCTATGCATTGGAAAGCTCTTGAACCTTCGCGATGAAGTCGAGCCTTTGTCGAACCGTCACTGTCGGGTTCCTGGCCAACAGCAAACCGGCTCTACTTGGTATTGTGTCTGGTTTCGTTTCTTGTAACACGCGTAGATTAGCTTGGTCGGTGGGGGATAGATGTGTCGATCGCGAGAATGGTAACTGAGCAGTTTCTTGAAGGAGTGGTCGTAGATACGAAGTTGTAACAATGACCTCCTGAACTGGGGCTTGTGGGGGAAGCGGTTCCCAGGTCCTGCCTCCCTTGCCTTCGAATTTGGAGAAGGATTTGCCTTCCTTAGCTCGGAATCTATCGCCCCTCTTGTCATTTTGCCGAAACTCATGTCGCTTTCCCGCCCACTCTGAATTATTGGCCATCTTAGGTTTGAACTTATGTGCATAGGGTTTAGGCTGACGCGGTGGGAGCGAGAATATAGTCAGATTTCTGGATATGAGTCACCTTCAGAAACTCACTGATGAGCCCGAGTTTGGGGTGTAGGCCTTCTTGAAGAACTTCTTTGTGTTGCCTCGGTCTGCGCTTCGTTGGGCTGTTCATGGATTGAGATTGAGTGATCGAGGTGCAAGAAATAAGTAAATTATCACATACGCGCTACATGACCACCTTCATGACGGGGTTTTATCGTTCTGGTGGCTTGAGTTGAGTTCCATCTTACATTTACCTTCGGTAATGGATTCCGGAATCTCAACATGGTGGTAACTGCTGCCAAAAAGTCGAAATTTGAGCTCATCACGTGGGTACTTCTAGAAAGCCGCTTATCCCCGCATCGCGTCGCGTTGTTTTGACCCAGACTACGGCGCGCGTTTTCACCCACTCACTTTCACCCACTAACCAATAAGACGAGTATAAGCCATGTTAGGTCAAAGGAGCAGATCGAAAACGGAGTTGGAGCCGCCCCCCTCTCCTCCAAGAAAACGGCCCAGGCATTCCGATCCTTCACTTGGTAGTCAATCGTCACAGCCATCAAGGTCCTCCCAACTGACCAAGGAAGCGAAGGCAAGAAGGGATCAGGAGATTGCAGCTGCGCTACATGGGTCAAGCAGTTCTGGATCTCTGGACTCTCATGATGATGGTATTGCAGGTACGTCATTTGCTCACAAGTGCGAGTGAATGCCAACAAATCGTGATTTTGAAGAACATCGCACAATACAAGAAGGGGCATACGACAACCTAGGGCGTGAATCGGCTTCGCCACCTCCGGAAGAGCCCAACTACGATGATTGGTTTGCTCCATCATCGTCACAAGCAGTATTTGTTCCAGCCTCACAGCTACCGGAAGCTGCAAACCTCGTTCCCCATACCAAACGCACATGGAAATTGCCCACCAAAGAAGCTCTAGAACAGGCATCCCAACGTCTTGATCAGTGGTCCAACGAGTCAGATGTGACTATCGATTCTCCCGATTCCACTGATCCGCCCCAACGTCAAGTCCTTGGGGCGCTGGACAATACCACACTGCACCAACATTCAGACCAAAGCAATCCTTCATTCCCTACAAAGAGGGCATCAGATAGCTCGTTCCGAACGCCTCTTCTTAACACCGTCCCTCAGACCCCAAGCAGGCCGGATCGTTCACCTGCAAATCAAGGATTTCGGGCTCCGAGTCTCTCCTTGAAGCACGGATATCAGAACTCTCCTCTCAATCCAAACATAGAGCGCTCTCAATCGAATGGCGCGAGCTCCTCCACAACCGGGTTTACTTCCGCCGCTGGAATGTCGTCAACTCCACGTAAACTTGGACTGGGAATGACACCTCGAGCTCGGATTAATTCCTCGTCACGCCCCACCTTCGTCACTCCCTTCAAAAAGGATCGAAAACCTTCTGGAGAGTCAAGTCCTAGCATCCCTAGACCTTCAAGTCCGATTCCCTCGTTGCTTAGTGTAAGCCATGGAACCCCTGTCAAAAGCACTGTTGTAGAAAAGAGGAAAGAGCCGCTAAATAGCGTGTTTGATCTGTGTAGGTGTAGTTATATGAGCCGCTTCTTAGTATGCTGACTGGCCTATCAGCTTGTCCTGAAGATCGCTTCAGTATGAGGAAATCAGGTATAGTACCTGGAGCTTATAAACTTGCAGATTTATCTCGATACTCTATGTGAGCATGACCAATTGATTTTATATCACGAACCTTCCGGTTGACCCCACTTGTCTTTATGAACGTAGTCCACACGATATCACGACAATTACGATACGAAGAGCCCCATATTACCGATTCCAAGGTGCTCCTGAACATCCAGACCAGTCTTGTGGGGTGGATACGGCGTACGATGACCTTCTCCAACGCGGTTGCGACCTTTTGCCAAGGCTCTGGGTAGACAATCATTGGGGTTTTGTACTATGGAAATTAGCATCACTGGTCTGCTGCTCCCCAGATCTGTTCGAAGCTAAATGGAACTATCCAGAGGTTTTACGACAGTTGCTCTACCGGTAAGTCAATGCAACCTTTATCAGTTAATTCAAATCCTATTAACTTGGATGTCAGGTATGAAAGGGAAATTAATAGAGCACAGCGGCCACCCCTACGTCTTATCACTGAACGGGACACCTCCTCTGCAAAACCGCTGGTGCTCTGCGTTTCCGACGTCATAGCAACTGGAGGATCTCGGAATCAATCGGGTGGAAAAGTGCCATTACCCATGTTGGAGGTTACAGATGGGTGGTATAAACTACGAGCGTCCATTGACGAATGCCTTGCAAGAGCTGTGGGCCGTGGTGTTATTGCTATTGGCACGAAAATTGCCAT
This sequence comes from Tulasnella sp. 418, assembly GCA_019632295.1. Classification (NCBI taxonomy): domain Eukaryota; kingdom Fungi; phylum Basidiomycota; class Agaricomycetes; order Cantharellales; family Tulasnellaceae; genus Tulasnella; species Tulasnella sp. 418. The sequence continues at coordinate 66,529 of WSTZ01000020.1, read as the reverse complement.
TTCTGGTGCACGAGTAAGTCAAGTATGCTTCTACAAATGCTCACGGCTAATCATGCATTGTACAAGCTTGAGGGTGCCAAGGACGGCATGGAACCACTAAAAGCTTACGATAGGCTTCATCTCGCACTTACTGGAAATTCGACCTCTTTGGCAAGATGGGATACAAAGCTTGGATTCCAGCCCCGTCCCTTCATTGCAACTTTACGAAGTCTGAGTCCTGATGGTGGCCCAGTTATGTTGATGGATATCGTCGTTACCAAGGTGTTTCCAGTCGGATATGTTGACATGAATGGTGATCGTACCCCAAAATGTGAAGCAGAGGAGAGGGAGGCAGCCGCCTTGTGGAAGGTTAGGACATCATACTTATTCTGGGACGCTGAGACTAACTATGGCTTTGCAGACACAATATGAGAACGAAGAGGCCAAGTTGCAGAGTGAACTGGAGAAGAAGGTTTATGCTTTGGAAGGTTTAGCAGAGCGATTAGCGGCAAGAGGGATCTCACCTTCGGCAGACGGTAGGTTTATCTGTTCCTGTAGATTTCGAGTACTCAATGTCATTTCAAAAGCTGATCCTCCTGGCTATTTGGAGGATCTATTTGAAGAACTAGAAGAGTCAAATAATCCTACCTTACAGATTAAGGACCTGGTGCCTCATGAATCGGGTTGGCTGGCCAGGATAATAAGGAACAAATGCGTATCGATGAGAGAAACAGCAAGAGATCTCATTGCAAGAGAACTGGAGGTGTGTTGCCATTGTCTTCATCATTGGGATTATCCAGGAGCTAAATATATCCATTACAAAGTCCCGATTTCCACCTCGTAACATCCGTAATTTCCGGGTTATCCGTTTCAAGGACTATCAGACCAAGAAACATCAACCTACGCGAACTGGTCAGCTAACTGTATGGGATGTTCTTAGTTTAGGGGAGAACGCGATGGTCGAAGGCAAACGTTACCTGGTACGCAGAGTTTATATCCTACAGTCAACCAATTCTGATATCTTGGCCCAGGTTACAAACATCGTTCCGAGTCAGCCCAAAGCGTGGCAACGGCATGATAGAGAGGGAGAGGCGTGCTTTAATACGCGGAAGGATTCGAGGTGGATATCTCCAACAGCTACAGATTCTTGAGTCCATCGATCGCGACGCTTTCCTCTCCTTGCTTCATCATACCATTATCGACTTTCCATAGTTGTTAACAGGACAACTTTACCCTTTATTTTATGTAGTGAAGTAACCTGTATGAATACTATCATGCTCATTTTTTGTCCAAGTTTTGCGCACAGGCCTTCGCCACTTGTGCTAAACAAATCTCGTATCCGCGACTGATTGTGCATTTCTTAGGGCTGGTTGCTGCGGTGTAGTGTAGTTCGTTTGGTGATGGATACAAGGGTTGAATAGTGTTTACCGCGATGCCATTGGACCCAAAAAATGACGGGGTTCGACTACAGGGTTTCGACTTATTGTCAACTATATTACGTGTTGTAAGATGAAGAGAGGCTGTATGAAGATAGTCGAAACGCACAGTGCCGTGGCACTACTTAATGATGCATGTGTATGAAGAAAAGGGCGGTGCCAGGGACATAAAGATTGGTTCCGAATAGAAGGCCTAGAGTCCAAGACAACTCGTAGAAATGGAATGGGTGTGAGGGTACGTCATGAAGACTCAACAGTTACAAGCGTCTCCACCAGCAGCGGCAGGAGGCTGACTGTTGAGATTTACACCTGTCGATCGTGGTTGACCAGAGGATGCACCTCTGGCATTTGGTCCAGTACCTGGAGCGGGAACAGTCGTCGGAAGTTTCTTGGCTAAAAAATTCAAGGTGTTGGTAATCATCAGAGCTTATTTAGAGTCAAGACTCACCAATAGCATTAAATATCTCATGAACGTTTTCTCCCGTCTTGGCACTAGCCTCTCCCCACAGTAGTCCTTCTTCCTCGGCAAACTTCTTTGCCTCTTCTTGAGACACCTGTCGCATAGTTGCTGCAAGATCTGATTTGTTGCCGCAGAGGTAGACAAGAATAGATGGATCCGCTTGACGTTGAAGTTCTCGGATCCAAGAGCGGGCCTTCTCAAAAGAGGCCTGAACGGTGACATCATAAACTACGACCGCACAGTTTGCATTTCGGTAGTATATGGGGGTCAGGGACTAAGAGAGAAGAGATTTAAGTTTGCAGTTGTGGAGTCGTCGAGATGTCAGAAAGCCGCCCACCTTGTAACGCTCCTGGCCTGCGGTGTCCCTATGGTGAATAGTGAGCTCAACTGCCAGCACCTAAGCTCCCCCATAAATAACACACCATATCTCAAACTTTACGACGGTCTGCTCGTCCACCGTCACTGTCTGCGTGAGGAACGCAGCTCCTATTGTACTTTCCCGATAGTCGTCAAACTGATCCCGAACAAACCGCAGAACAAGACTAGACATTGCAAAAGCTCTGATCAGCCGCCACTTCGTCCACAAGAGCGACCCATCAAGTACCTTGACTTTCCCACAGCCGATTCACCTTGAGGAATGGTCGCAAATGAGATGGAGTTTTAGCGACAACGTCGGAGCTGAGAACCACGCGGGGAAAAGGGAGATACATACCGAGTAAAACTAACTTGAACTGATATTGCCTTGGACTAGACATTGATGATAAGAAAAGGGAGGAGGGGATATTCGAGTGGTGTGTTGGGGTTGTCAAAGACAGTGGTCAGATTGCGGACCGAGACTGCGTGAGCTGGGAGCCAAAAGTTTCTCACACATTACATCATCAATGTTTTAGTGGAATGCTTACCTAACTCCGTCGTTACCCTTCATCCGATTTTCGTCCAAAGTTTTGAGAATCTCGAAAAACTCAACGAGCAGCAGTCGAGTGTCCGCCAGTATCTCTTTTTCTCTCAAAGCGAACCAATTGCAGTGGATATTCACCAACATCGGTAATTCCGCTTTAGTCGCACTCTCCTCGCCCGGAACGGTTTGTTCATCAACCACTCCTTCTCTCCCGACTGTAGCAGCCACGTATCTCGATCAGACTCGATCCTCTCCTGTTTCTGCTAAAATCTCATCAAAATCAACGCTTCTTTTTACTTCTCCAAGTTCTCCTCGTGCACTGCAAGCTGACAAGCTTCAAACCGCAAGGCACCCGCTCGCTCCACTAAGAAATTAAAGAGGAAGCTTCTGCAAACGCAAAGGTCGCTGAATACGTGAAGACTCTGGAGAAAGAATCATGAATCGCCATCATCCTTACGGTGGTTATGATGAGCCATTGCCTCGACGTCGAAGTGCTAGTCCACCTTATCGTGGTGGTGGAAGAGGAAGAGGTCGGCCGGGCCGCGGTGGTGGTGCCCGAGGCGGCTACAATGCCCCCCCTTCACATATGTCGCCAAGCGGCTATGATGCATACGCGAGTCATGTACCCCAGTACAGCGAACCTCCGTACCCACCTCCGCAAGGTCCCGACTATGGTGGTTACCCAGCGGCAGATCCTTCCTACGATCCTTATCCTCCTCCTCAATACAGCTCGGGAAGTAGAGCAGATCCCTATGAAGGTGCGCGAAAATTTCTGAGTTACCACTAAGTTCATAAGTGCCAGGACAGCCAGCGATTAGACGTGAGATGTCACTGTGCTTTCTTTAACAACGCATTGCACCTTTGCCCTTTATTCTTGGCAACGCGAAAGGAGTGGATGGTCTCTTTAGGTCGATTTCATTCAGACCTCAGAACAAACCAGGCAATGCTCTCCGCTTCGTCCAAGCTTTCTGAGCTGCGTTGAGTCCGCAAGGCCATCCATTCACATTAAGACGTTGCTTTACTCTGAATTCCCCTTATTCTTTTGAAGTTGCCTTAACTCATTTGAATTTGTCGCCTTCTCTTAGATTATGCATACGGTGAACCCGGCTACGGACGCGGCGGTCCACCGGATCGTGGGATGCCCGAATATGAACGAGGTCGAGGTGGTGGTCCTGGACGTGGACGTCGCCGTGTACGAGACGACAAAGTCCATGATTCCATCATCGAAGAACGGATCAATAGAGAAAGACCCTGCCGTACGCTATTCATCCGGAATATCAAGGTAGCGTCTACGAATCGTCCTGGACAACTCGTCATATTGATTGAATTTGTCTTAGTATGAGTCTAACAGCGACGACATTCGCCGGAAGTTTGAAGAGCATGGTGAAATTAAGACTTTCTTTGACCTCATCAAAAATCGGGGAATGGTCTTCGTAACCTATGTGAGCACCACCACCACCACCATGTACATAAGGAAAGAAAGCTTACTCTATCATGCGTTTAGTATGATCTCAGAGCTGCAGAGAAAGCACGTGAGCAACTTCAAGGAATGGAAATATCTAACCGTCCCGTACGTTGCTGCGGTTCTCAGACAATACGCAGGCTGACAATTCTGCCACCTCCAGATCGATGTTCATTATAGCCTACCCCGAGAGCATGAGATTGCGCAAAGATGTGATCGTGATAAGAACCAGGTTGGTTTGTCACTGACCTCATGTGCGGGCTTCAGCTGAGAGATTTGCAGGGAACAGTGTTGGTTACCCTAGTGAACTCGGCAACAAGGCAACCCATAGATGAGATGGAGGTCCGCAGAAAATTCCAGCAGTTTGGTGATATCAAGACCGTCAAACCGGTGTTCCAGAGCGGGATTATTAGGCCAGAGTAAGTGAACATTCCTTGCCAAAGATCCCACAGCAGCTAACTCTGTCGCCAAGTCAACGCTATGTAGAAATGTTCGACTCCAGAGCTGCTGTCAGTGCACATGATACACTAAGGGACCAGCCGCTTCAAGACGGAATTATGGACTTGGTCTTTGAATGGGACGTACCTGACATGCCATTACCTGGAGCACCTGTGGCTCTCTCGTGCGTCTTCTTTCACCATACTCTCTTTTCACTTTGACTGATCTATGTGTGCTCTAGACGAAGGAGCCCAGGGCCTTCCTCCAGATACGACGAACCTCCGCATAGGGGAGATAGCATCGAGAGGGGGATTGGACCAATGCGTGGCGGGCCCCCTCCTCCTTGGGAACGTCGAGGTCCCCCTCCGCCACACGTTCGCGATGATTATCGAGATCGAAGAGAATATCCCGCCCCTATGTCACCTCGTGACTATCGGGACGATAGGGACAGGAGACCTTCGTATCCCCCTCCCCCTCCCCCTCCAGAGAGGGGTGGTCCCGCCCCTTATGCAGAGAGGGAATACGGTAGAGAGGGATATGCCCCAAGAGGGGAGCGATATTCCGGTAGAGGGGGTCCACCAGGTGCCCGAGGTGGCCGAGACGACTTTGTTTCTGATAGACAACCTCGAATGAGTACAGTTGGTCCAGGAACAGATGAATTTGGGAGAACCATTAACCCAAATAGAGTTGCTGAAGAGAGGAGCTCATCGTTTGACGCAGGTCGTAATGGTGAGTTTCGGATATGTCAACATTATTTTTCCACCAATCTCACTATTTCCGTAGATGCCTACCCACCTAGGACAAATGAAGGGAACTCATATAACTATATACCCCCTTCGGCTGCGGCACCTGTAAGTGTCATCGTGAAAAATTCCGTCTTTTTTTCGTCAGAGATGATAACGTGACATTACGTCATATAGAGTCCCGATGATCGACTTGAACAAGCGAAGAAAGTCCAACAAGTAAGTCGTAAGGACAGCATCAGTAGCACAATTTCTTACGAGTACCACTTCAGTTATTGGCAGCTTTAAAGCCAGGGACTTCAGCAGCGTCAGCTCCAGCACCAGCTCCAGCACCCGCGACATCTTCGTTGCCCCCAATACCAGCGCAGCAACATACCTCGCAGCCCTACTACGGGGTTCCATCTGGCCATCCACCATTCCCACCCACTGGCGGAGCTCAGCCTCCGTTTTCATTCAATCAACCCCCTTCATCTTTGCCTCCTGCTCCTTATGGTGCTAATGCCCCTCCCCCACCAGCGGCGCTTGGAAATGCTGGCGCGCCAAGTGCTGCCGGCGTCCAAAGCTTACTAGCGCTACTCGTGAGTGTTTCTCCGTCGAATCTCCGTGACGGTACGGCTCAGCTAACCGGTAATAATATCAGGCACAAAACCAGAACAGATAAGCTTAGCAAGCTACTACTATACAGCTATTTTTTTCGTTCATGTTTTTTAACATTTCTCTATGCGAATCTTGGAAATCTATCGAATTCCCCCTTTCTCCCAATCGTGATATGTTGTTCAGTCGGTGATCAATGCCGACAAACGTCGACAAATTCCGAACACCCGTGTAATGTTGAGTTCTTGGCCTTCCAATTCATCTTCGCTCGACTTCTCATCAATTCATCGAGGACAATCTAACCTGTTGGCTTCTTGCACACTGTGGTGCTCCAGCTTCGATGTCATGTCCATAAGCTTAGTATCCGGTCATATTTTCCAAATCTATCGACCGACTTCTCGCGCTCCTGATCACCTCACGGTACTGTCGAAGTTTGCGGCAATTGAACTCAGTTGCTAACGAGCGCCGAACGTCGCTTCACTGTGTGGTCGACGGTAAAGCTTCGGTTTGTCGACACTGCTGACTGCAGTGTTACTCCACCTGCTCCCCTTGTCACTGCTTACCACAAGGTGATCTGCTTCTCCTTGATAGCGGGTTCCTTTACCGAACTGTATGTCAAGGTCGAGACGGGGTTAAAGGTTGTCCGGTAGGACATATCCGATTTCTTTTGGGTATTGATTGTCGTCGGTCTACGACGTTCTTCACCGGAAAAGGAATCCTAACCATGCGTTAGCGTTCAATCTGTACATGCGGTCTGTGTTGCTGAATTCATGTTCCCGTATGCAATGTCTTCCTTGACCTCTAAGCATATCTCCTATAGTGAAGTTGTTGTACTATAAAGGACGGAGTACTTTCAGTCCATTTACCTCAGAATCCTCCAGGTTCACAATCCACTCAGGTCTTCTATCCTTTACAATGCTTGCCATCTCTCTCACTTTCATTCTTGGAGCCACCTCTGCGCTCGCCGCCGCCGTCAACTCCACTGTCATCGGACGAACTTGCGGTTCTCACCTCTCCCAAGCTCAAGTTGCAGCATTTGAATCCGACTTCATAACTGCTCTTTCCAAGAAACCTGTTGCAGCAGCAAACGACTTCGGTATCCAGGCATGCTCCATTCCTGTCTACTGGCACGTCATCCAGGCTGGAACTAGTGGGTCCCTTACA
>WSTZ01000020.1:38796-51670 GCA_019632295.1 Tulasnella sp. 418 | reverse complement strand
GTTTGGTCGATTTCTTCGATTCAATCCTTCTTACACGCTTTGCGCTTTGTCGCAAAGCACGATCTCATGGACCTTGATTTACTCATCCACTACTCATTACCCTTTCCGATTATCTCTCTCGGTTAACCTTGATGACCCATTCAGTTTTGATGTATGCTTCACTCATCCTGTAGTCCACAATTGTAGTTCATCCACTCATACCCCTCAAAATATAGTAATGTATTGATACCTATGTTAAATATGATCAATCTCCCGCTTGGCAAGATACAACGTAATGTCCGATAACAACGTCAACGCCCAAAGCGAGCTCACGTGTTTTACATTTTATATATCCACCGTGCATGGTCCGGTTCCCCACCGATGTGGGACCCTAACGCAGCAGCCTTGATGACATCGGTGGAGTCGGACTCAGTATATAACTCAATATGGACGGTGTCCCGCTCGTCATTCCGTTATTACTTGATGAACCCTAGTTTGTCGTTTTTTGCCTTCGATGTCGACAGTGAAGCCCTTGCAAAGGTATGTCTATCGAGCGAATGTGGCAAGTGCTGCGCGATTAGGGGTAAGAAGTCGGAGCATACGCACATTTGGAACGGCCCATTCGGAGACATGTCGTATTCTCACTGCCGTTCTGTCGCGTTATCGGACCTTGCCAGAATATAAAGCCTGTTGGTCTGCCATCCACCACAACCATCAAAGCATCCCTCTGAGAAGTTACGCCACTACTACTGCTCAACACACTATGGCTATCGAAGTTGCATCTCTCCCACTCCCTCCTTCCGCTGATCCCTCCAAATTCCAGGATTTTGGTAGGGAAGTCAAGAACGTTGATCCAGGCAACTTGTCCGGTGATGAGTTCGCCCAGATTCATGATTTGCTATACAAGGTACTCATTTTTGCCACTATCTCCGATTCCGGTTCGGACTGACAGTCAGGGTGATTTCCCTATTTATTATAGCATGGAGCATTGCTATTCAAGAACGCCAATCTCACACCAGAACAACAATATGCACTAACCAAGGCAAGCCTCTCCGATCATAACGTCACTTTATTGATAGGAATCATATAACATTTTGTTATCATCAGGCATTTGATCCGGCATCAGAAAACTACGGCCATGGAAATAACAAGACCGGAGAGACCAAGAAATCTATTCTACACCCAGATCTCAAGACGATACCACGCGTTCCTCAGGTTCAGTTGATTGGAAATGGAACAGTATATGACCATGAAGGTCTTGCTGAGGCAGGTGTTTTTGATCGGGATCGACAAGTGAACCCGTTGCTCAATCATATTCACCATTTTAGGCTAAATTGAAACACCCTCATCACAAGACCTTCCACAAGACCAGTATCCCGGATGAGGAAGACCTTGACTTTACGCGATTCTACAGATGGTAAGTACGAGGCGATACGATACTGATACGACTTTTGGCTAACCTGATTGGTCAAGGCACATCGACGCTGCTTTATACGACCTTTCTCCGTATGTCCCTGGCATGTTCACCTATACTTTAATTTTCTATCTGAGCTTGATTCCGTTATAGTCCGAGAGTAACCACTCTCTACGCACTTCGCGTCCCAAAAGGCAAAACCCAGGTTGTTCGCTATGATGACGGGACCGGCGACACCCTTCCGGTTCCGCTTGGCACTACCGCCTTCGTGTCCGGAAAGACTATGTTCGATATCCTTTCACCTGAGCTCAAGTCTCTCGCCGTTCGTTCGAAAGTCCGCTACGCTCCTCATCCCTACGTCTGGATGGCTCCTTCTCATGCGCTGTCCACTGGGCTCGGGATCGAAACAGAGGATCTTGAGCTGCCTTTGGAAGAATTACCCGCTTGGGAGGAGAGCAAGATTAAGACATTCCCTGTGGTACGTGTGATCTATGGGTTGACTGTCAATATTATTTTGGAACTCATCCATCAAATTTAGCTATGGAAAAACCCCGTAACGGGCGATCTTCACTTCCAGGTGCATCCCTGTGGCGCACAAAAATTGATTGTGGATCCACTTCCCGAGGGTGCCAACAGAGAAGGTGCACTTTACCCAGATGGCACTACTATTTCGGATCTCAAGACGGTTAGAGAGCTGTTGTACAAGATGCAAAGACCTGCCATTGCACCCCCACTCGTTTATCCCCACGACTGGTAATCATTCCAATCCTACTATAACACGACATATTACTCACTATGTATTCGTTGTGTCTGATAGGGATGAGAAAGATCTCGTACTTTTCCATAACCGAGGAGTTCTCCACACAGTTGTCGGAGCATTTGCTGCTGATCAAGTTCGTGCATTCCATCAGGTATGAAACCCCCAGATTCAAATGCAACCAAAAGAGCACTCTTTAAACTCTGATTTTATTACTAGTGCAACTTGGCTGCGTCCGATGACCCCGCAGGTCCCACTGATGACGATGTGAAGAAGTGGGCATAAGTTGCAGCGTGGCAACAGCCTGTCAAATCTAAAGGATGCAATCAGTCCAACCCGTAGACGGTCTATAATTTTGTAGTATGATTATATACTAGAATACCACACCAGTTGCTTTGCGAATCACGTTATCCGGATGGATGTTTAAGTAATAGGGTGCTGTAAAACATGCCTGATACGACCAAGTAACTGGTCCGAGCACGCTATGACACTTATTATGTTGATACACTGCTATGGTTATGTTGTAATCCTTGGCTTGGGCGGTTCTATGGGTAACCAGGTTGATTGGTAGTCCGATCTTGGTTCTGAATCTACGATCACGTTCTCAACGCGATTATGGATCTGGCGCTGGATGAAAAATCGAAAAATCGACCCCTCAAAGGAGAGCACAATACCCTCAAAAACCACAGGTGTCGATTGCGTAGCGAGTATCATTTGTCATTTGACCATTAATACCTTCTTTTGCTTTGTTCTTTGCGTTGTAGAGTCATGACGCATCGCGGGGAGGAATCGGGAATCTGAACTCGATCTCAGATCAATCTGAGATGACGCGCGGGTGGCAGGTCTGCAACTCGTGTCCTCCAGAATGAAAACTGTTGCTATGTACCTGGGAGGATCCGTCGTTGAGGACAACCGTCAAATATATGCGGTGGACACCCCTGAATTAACTTTCGAAGAGCAGCAAGTGTACTTACATTACAAATCAGTATTAATAATCGACTGACTGTCGTGTGTGCACAGCGGGTTGATTGTTATTAAGAGCTAGTTCGAGCCAGCACCGTTACAACGAGTATGCTGGACGAGGAGAATTAGCGGATAATCCTAACGCAGCAAGATAGTATATTTCAGCAGATGTCGGAAGTCGGATTGTCCGACAACAAAAAATTGGAGGAACGGCCTTTGGACCGCAGTGATCCAGGTGGCTAAAGCACTGCGCTACACTTGTCCCAGTGTCCAGAGGGGTTATATGTGCCTCAATGACCGCTTCTTATTACTGGTTTGGCCCCAAAGAAGGATGTCAACCAAGGGGAAATCCGGAGAATATCCGACATATCACAAGTTCAACCGGTTCTTCATGCAGAACAGATTATTCAGCCTGAATGGGCTTGATGAAACCAGAAACTACTAGGCAACAGAGAACTCGTGTGCCCGGGTATGATGTTGAACCATCTCGTCACCCAGAGTGGCCCACGCCCTTAATCCGTGTACTACTTATTCAATAAGCAATTGGTACATCTCAACTCAGCTTTGTTGTTGAGTATCATGGCCATGGGATGCGCTCCTATTTTGGGTACTACAATTTCGGGGCTACAAATTTATTGAAGTATACAGACGTGGGATATGTACAGATCTGGGATCCTGTTCAAGGATGGATCCAGGATCGGGCATAAGAGAAAAATTATGAAAGGTGACCCCGTCAAAATGACGCGTTGAGGTATTCTAAGACGCTTTATGTCCAGAAGTGGTCTCTCTTTCACGCTTTGGCGAATTTGAAGATCGCTTTACATGCGCTCTATGGTGAAAAGGGACAATGGAGGTGGACGAATCGGTCCAAGACAACGGCTCTACCCGCACTACTCGAAAAGCATGAGCCTGGGAGGCTCGTGCTTTGTGCCCATATCATATTTGCCTTTTCAATTATGAATGGGAATCGAAGCGTCGTTCGACAGATAGGAACTGTCCTAAATAGTATTCAGTCGACCAGGAACGTTCACAAACCTCTCGGTTGATGTACCTTTTCTGTGACATATCCTCATTGCAGTCGAGACACTGGGTCCTTAACCGAGTTCCGGGATCCAATACACTAACTGCTTTGGCAAGGTGGATCCATCAAGTGCGTGAACCATGCGCAAGCATGAACAAGTTGTCGTAATGCTATCTTCCACTGCACTATCCGTGAAAGACACGCAAGCAAGCATTTCAAAAAGCTAGCAACGCATCACACGGTACCGAGGTCCAAAGGCTGATTAAATTTCAACATTTAGTCCGAGAAAAAGTACAGATTTCGGCAGGGGGGAAGAAACCAAGAAGAGATCAAAGAGAGAGCGATTAAGTAGGAAAGATCCTACCTCGAAGCTTTCAAGAACGAAAAAGGGACGGCTTCGGTTCGTCCGCTAAAGAAAGTATGTGCAATAAAAGTCTGGAACAGTAAACTAGACGTCAGTGAATGAATCCACTCGTGTCGGCATGAGAGCGTAAAAGGACGCCAATCGGAGCCTTTGACGCAAGCAAGAAAGATCAAGAAGAACTGTTCAGTTATAAAAGTGATAGAAGCAAATGAGAAAAAGTGCCTCCGTAAAAACGATAGGTGGGTTGCATGATGGAGTCGACAAGGGAATAAAAGCAAAGCTGAAAAAGGATAAGGTATTAGTTTGCTGAGCAGAGAGCGGGGAGGCATTGGTAGGATGAAAGAAGAGTTGAGGAAGCATGGAGGGAGATATTGCAGATGCTGGCACAATGATTGGAGGAAAAGAGACATGCGGAGGAAAGGAACTAAGAGATGGGGGGAACTGAATGCAAAACAAGTGAAGTAAAGCTATATGAAAAGAAAGCAATAAATAACCAACTGTTCGAAGCTTAAAGAACACGTAGAGAGGAAAAGAGAAAGCAAGAAAAAGTGTCACTTTGAAAGTGTAAGTGTTCATATTCAAAAGGTCGTGAACCATTAGTCCGAGATCATGATTTCTTCCAGCTCGAAGGCGGGGACGGCTTCCTTGGGATTCCTTGATTCTGATTCTGGTTCCTCTGATGTTGAAGGGGTAAAGATCCGACGCCGGATGCGGTTCGAGTCCTGGGCCTTTGCTTTCCGGCGTTGGGCGGACTTCCTAATCCAATGTCACTCTGCCCTGATCGCGGAACGGGAACTCCTAGACGACTACCACTCCCACCACCATAAACCGAACCAGCTACAGAACCACCATATACTGATGCTGGCGCTGAAGGGAACATCATTCCAGGCATACCCATCATACCCATACCGAGCGGTGACATACCCATTGGCATGTTCATACCCATTCCCATCAAGGGAGTTCCACCACCACCCATGCCATTCATAACGCTACCGCCAGCATGACTTGACCGTTCCCACTCCTCACCAGCAGCTTGCATAGCTTGCTGGGCGATTGCGAGTTGGAAGGTATGTTTCGCGTAGAGCATGGCCTGTTGATGAGCGGACAGGAAAGCAGCGGGATCGACGTTTCCTTGCTGCTGTTGACCACCTGCGCCGGTCTGAGGCATAAACGGAGGCACTCCAATTCCGGGAAGGGTGTTCATCGATTGGTTCGCCAGCATCATCAACATTTGCTGTTGATTCCATTCCCAAGGCGATCCCATTCCCATAGGCATATTAGCACCAGGCATACCCATGTTCATGGGATTTACTTGATTCTGGGAATGATGATGATTGGAACCCGAGTAGATGCTTTCGTTATCGACGTCTACGTCCGGGAGTGGCCCATTGATAGCGTTGCCCATCTAATGATAGGCGGGGTCAGATGACATATCAAACAAAATATTTCATGGATTACGCACCTGAATGGCTTGCTTTGCCTCACTTCTCCTCCTTTCCTTTCTCCTTTCTTCACTATCACCATTATTACCACCTTTTCCATTCGGCTCTTCAAACGTCACACTCCCTTTCCTAGCATGCCCGCGCTGAGGATTACCATTGAACCTCCTGTCCCCACTACTCACACCAGAAGAGGCCTCACTACCTTCTCTAGGCGTCAACGGCATCTTCCCACTCGAACTATCACCAATCGAGCTTCCATTCGGACTACTCGAATATCCAAATGCCGGAACAGCAAAAGGTCTCGAGGGAGGTTGAGAGAAAATACTGGTTGCGGGGGTACTGAGGAGCGAAGAATTCGGAGAGGATAACGGAGCGGATAACCACTTGTTTTGAGGATTCCCATTCGTCGAAGTCGGACTGTTGTTGCTACTACTACTGTGGCCGTTCAAGGAAGATCCAGGTCTCATTGCGGACTTGAGAGGTTGTTGAGGAGTTCGGTGATGGGTATTGATAGGTCCAGCATGAGACCCTTTTGTTTGGTTTCGTGGAGCATCAAACGTGGATGGAGAAGCCAAATCGACCAATCCCTGAGAGCTTGCCTTGGATGGTGTCTTCCGATGACGAGGGGGAGATCCGTTGGATGTAGTCATGACACTAGACGAAGACGAAAAGTTCCTCTTCCCACCATGACTGGCATCGCTCTTGGCTGAACTCATCATTCCACCATGTCCAAGATCACTCTTGCTCGTTGTGAACGCAACACCAGGTGTCGGTTTCCCTAGTACCATGGCGCTAGTCGATCTCTTGATCCCCAACGGAATATCCTCCGACTCAACACTATCATCGCTCTCACTCTCCTCCGAGTCACTCCCCTGCGAGGGTTGCGCGAGAGCCTTCTTGCTTCTCACAGTACCAGGTGTATTAGAGCTATGCTGAGGTTTGACCGTGGAAGACGAATAATGAGGTGAGGAACTGTTCTTGTCACTACGCCTATCATCGTCCCTGTACGGACTCGTGCCCTTTGTTTCAGGGCCGATAGGACTGACACTTCGTTTCCTAGGCGTATGTGAGGGGACCTCGAGCATTCCAGACTTGGATCCAACAAGCAAATCTCCACTTGAAGCCGGCCTGACGGGTGAAGATGATACGGCATTCACATTCAAACTTGAAGTCCTCGGGGGCGGATTCTTGAGTACCATTGCTTCCAAAGGCATGGAAGCAGCCCGAGGGTGTGGACCACCTGCAGGTTGAGGCCGAGCGTTAACGTTCGGATTCAGCTTGGATCGTTTCCCATTAAATCCGCTTCCAGTAACATTCGCACTGGCGGACCGCTGGGTAATAGTCGTCTTCCGATCGACAGGTTTCTTGGCTCCAACCAATCTAACTTGGTGCGCCAACGGCTCGTCGTCATCATCATCATCCTCCGATTCCTCCGATTCCTCTTCACTACCACTATCACTTCCGCTCTCACTCTCCTCTTCACCTTCACTCCCACTCTCCGTCTGACTCTCACTGTCCTCACTCTCACTCTCCGTCTCCGTGGTATCCACATTCGAAAAGAGATTAGAGGAAGACATTTTCGCAGGAGTATTAGGTTGGGATTTCGATCCCAAGAGATCACTAGTTGATATAGCTGGTCCTGGTGGTCGATTACGTGGTGGTCGAGGTGGCGGTTCCGAACCGATTCTGAATCCGCCTCCCGCTGCAGTGCTAGTTGAAACCAGTAAAGGCGCCGAGGGAGGTGGCGCTGGCGCTCCCGGTAATGGCATCTGTTGCGCTTGATGACCGAACGGACTTGGACTCCTCGTGTTCAAGAGCACTGATCCTTCCAGTGAAGGTCGTCTCGGATTAGCAGGATCATTAGATAATGAACGTCGTCCGGGAGTCGTTACGCCGGTTTCCACAAGATTGGTGGTAGATCTTCGCGCTTGGGCTTGCCTGAATGCACCCGCAGTTATCGCAGCAGAACCATCCGAACCGACAGAATCCAATCGTGAACGTGACCTTGATGTGAGATCCGGGGGTGGCAAATCTTTTGGAGTAATTGTTGGTGTTGGAGAAGGCGTTAATAATGAAGTTGATGGAGCAGCAGGTTGAGATTTTACAGTTATTTTTAGAGGTGCAGTAGTTTTTCGAAGTGCAGATTTTGGTGGAAGTTGTGGAGGTGTTGAAGTGGCATGTGGAATTATCGGTGAATGTAATTTGGAATTGATGGGAGATATTGGGGAAGGCGGTAAATGCATCATGCGGAAGAGAAAGGGAATAGAGAATCAGTCAGTTTACGTCCACTCGAAATTTAAGAGACAAAAGGCATGTGTAAAGGAAAAAGAGGGTGTAATTTTCATAAGCCACGCTCCAATGGCTAGTGTGAGAAGTCCGGGAAAGTGGCGCTATATGGGTCAAGTTCGCCATTGTATGAATTGACCGTGGCACGTCAAATCTCCTCGGATAATGCGAGGATAAACAACCGGCGTGGGTTCAAAGAAATCGCGAACCCGAGGCGTTGCTACGCTGGTTTTTGACCCAACATCGACGAGGAGAGAGGGAGAAAGAGAAAAAAAAGAGGGAGATGAGATGACGCACCTATGGGACTGTGTGGATCTTGAGATCCTGAGGTGACGTTCCTGAACGAGACAAGATTAAATGATGACGACGGAGAAACGGGGTCTTCAGCTTCCAAGGGTTGCGACTTCTTTTTCGACTTTTTGGATTTCTCAAATTCAGAGGATGAAGCGGTCATCTTGGCCTGATGATTTGGACGCTTTGGTGGCACAAAACCTTTCTCGGTGCTTGGGTGAACGAAATGATCTAATGCGATAGGAGGGAGTAAGGGAGGGAGATCCGATCGGTCAGGGTCGTCCAGAGGGAGTAAATCACCTTTTAGTGGGACTGGCTGAGGTGGAGATTGCTGCCGGTCAAGTGATGAACGTTGCCGAGCAGATGCCGCAGCTTCCAGAGCTGGTTGTGACTTTTTGCGATCGCGGATGAAGCTGAACATGCCGCCGGAGGATTTTTCCTTGTCCTTTGACTTGGTTGCTAAAGGACTCGAGGGTCTGGATTGCTTCTTATTTGAGATTTGGGGAGGAGAAGTCGAGATTTGATCAAGACGTATGGGATGACGTTGTTGTTGTGTGTGTGACGATATGTCGACGGGTAGAGAATGTGTGGACATGGAAGGAGGGGGATGATCATGATCGCTCATAGCAGCATCACTGCTACGGCGTCGGGCGTAAGCGGACCCACTAAAAAGGGCAGTTCGAGATGGGGGAGGAACAAGTGTGGAGGTAACCGAACGATTGGACGAGACAGTGTCGTAGGGCCGGCTGTGAGTTCGAGAAGAGACTGGGGAAGCAAGCGATACTGCAGCGATACTCTCCCGGTCTTCTTCACCTCGGACACTTGATGGACCACGACCAAAGTAGAGAGAAGGTAGTTGGGGTACGGTTGCACGGGAATATGATGACGAGGCGAATGATTCCATCGACTTCATGCCAACAGGAGACGTTGCACCAAGCGGTGGCGATGTGAGCATGAATTGCTCGTGCATTCGCTGTTCTGCTTCACATTCATCGCAGACGGTGGGTGATGTAGAATTTCGGGGAGACCGATGTTTCTTGAGTGTCGATGGTGACTGTGGAGCATCCCTCTTCTCTCTCTTCTTCTTGTGCTCCTTCTTTCCAGACGAGAATATTCCACCGAGAAT
Organism: Tulasnella sp. 418; assembly: GCA_019632295.1. Taxonomy (NCBI): domain Eukaryota; kingdom Fungi; phylum Basidiomycota; class Agaricomycetes; order Cantharellales; family Tulasnellaceae; genus Tulasnella; species Tulasnella sp. 418. The sequence continues at coordinate 42,027 of WSTZ01000020.1, read as the reverse complement.
GGCCATGACGAGTGGTGATTAAGTCGGTTGGTCAAAAAAAAGGCCAGCTGGGGTGTTTGTTGAGTGGATGAAGAGTGACGGCGACAAGTGAAATAGACTCACCCTTGCGTTATGAGTCCGTGACAGGCCAAGCGAATTGAAGAGACAGCGAGGAAACAGTGTGGTCGACTGTCTCTTGATGTAGAAGAACTCGACTCTTCAACTTTTGGTTCAAAACGCAAGGGTCACACGTGTCACACTCTATTTGTGTCACACAGTTCTCGTGACATGGGAAATTCGCCTTCTTCTTTGAGCCACCCCGCCCACATGTGTCAATCCATCTCATCCGGGCATCGTGTTCATCTTGGCGCAACGCGTTCAACCCGCAGCAGCGATGCCGTTCTCCAACGACTTTTTGGTATGAGTATTACTTTTGACTCTGCCACAAGGCACACAAAAGGGTTGATCAACGCCCTGAGCCCCTTAGCGTTAATCAAAACATTCCAGATGCCACTTTGTTCCTCTTGCACACACGCAGAGGGTATCGGAGAAATTATCCCCAAGCCACACAAGTTGCAAGGCCGAATCCACTCCTGCGTAACCACCTAGATACAATTCATATACAGAGACATTACAATCGTTCGATAAACACGCATCACAGAGAGAGCTGAACCACCTCTTCCCCGTGTATTCGCACACGGCACTTGCCTTGCCTCCGGTGTCACTTTCCCGCCTTCCCTAAGCGCGCTTGCACTGCACGCACACAACACCGGCCCTCACCCGGTAATCGTACATCGATCTTACCACAAAAATAACTTATCTATTACGGATTATATCTCCCTTTACAGCATATCCCAATAAAAGGCACCGAATAGAACTCTTGTTTGGCGAGGGAAGATCCTCGCTGTGCACTGAGAAGCCGGAGATTTGATATCATACACAGAGAAATGCCATACCTGAAATCAGATTGCATTGTTCCAAGTGGCTACGATATCGCGCTACACCGTTTCACATAATCCCCGATTTTCCGGGGGCCGACTAAGCATCAGGTGATTCAAGGTAGCGTGATCTTTGACGCAATAACCCAAAATCTCTTATCTATTACACAAAAAGCATGAGACATGAAAGTAGAAAATTCCAAAGGCACAGGCCGGAAGTAATACGAAATGATGTAACTCCCTGGATAACCTAGATCCTCTCAGCCACCACAAATCGAGCCGTTTGAGCCCCGCCTTCTCTAGTACGACTCAAAGCTGTCCAGGTCTTGACCATCTTGAACGCCGGATGAGAGATCAACTTCTTGTCTCCTTGTTTAGAAACCATTGCCAGCAAGAGTCCACCAGGGCGCAGCAATGATGCGTTAGACTCAAATGTGTCAGAATCCAGTGCCTAAGACAAGAATAGTATCAATTCAAAAAGCCATCTTATGTCACAGGGATCTACTTACAGTTGATGCCATCCACAGGGAAACGTCATAGTCTTCCATCAGTCGATCATCTGCATGGTATAGCCGCGTTACCGCCCTTCATTAGTGGAGGACGGTCAATTAATCAGCAGGGCGCCTAAGGAACACACATAATGAACTCACGTCTTTGGCGCTTGTGAGTATGCAGGATCGTCAATAGTAAGTGCGAAAAACTGAAAGTCCGTGAACCGCTTGCTCAATCTCTCCGCCCATAATCCAGGTAAATCAGCTTGAATTATCCGAGATCCAGCCCTCAACACACTCAGATTATTCTCAAGATCTTCCAAGTGAGAAATGATAGTCGAAAGGAAGTTTTCCCAACTCCTGCAACGCCCCGTATTGAGTAACATGTTACACTTCAATAATATTCACGTACCTTTTACCCTCCGCCACAAAAGCCGTAGATGAAATCCTTCTAGCAATAGATGAATGCTTAATCATATCTTGGCCATTCTTGACACGAGCCGCCAATATACGTCGCCCTGAACATGAATGAATCTTAGTTCCAAAAATAACCTAGTAAAACGGGAATTAAGCCACATACGCCGTGCCAAGGCCTCCTCTCTTGGCAAAGTAGGATACGTTCCAATTGGTGTCGGCGGTAAAGTTCTTGAACTGACGAATGGCTCTGGGGTTAAATTGCTCGCAGGTGGACTGTTAAGCCATGGGCTGGGAGTGTTGGCTAATGTCAATCCAGCAGTTGTCATCGGAGTTCCAGGTGAACCAAAACGATTCTGATCCTGTGATCCAAATAAACTCTGGAATTGTCCTGAAGTATATTCTGAGGAAGATTGCGTGTCACTGCTCAGTGTCCTAGAATGATCCGGCGGAGAACTTGATCCAGCGATATTCCGAATATCGGAAAACCCAACCTGGTTTTGTACGTTTTGATTAGAAACGTTTGTTGTATGAATTTGAATCCCGTCAAGCAGATCCTCCAATTCGTCCAAGTCATCAGCAGGGGTAACCACAACTGGCGCTGTATTCGCCTGTGCCGTTTGCTGCCATTCATCCTTGAGCATTTCAGTCGTAGTTGCGATGGAATCAAAATTGGGTCTGTCGTTAGGTGAATAGGATGAACATTCCATCATGAGATGCCACATCTCATCGTTCAGCCCTCTGTCCGCGACGAGTTTTTCTTCCGGTCTGGGGAGACGACCTTTATCCTGGAGGATATAGTTGAAGAAGTAGCCATCCGGAATTGTCAAGAATGGACATTCGCCTGTGAATATCTGGCAGGTAAGGGTAACGTGACGGAATGAGATGACCATCACTAATACGAAAAGCAAAGCAAATCACCTCATAGGCAGTCATGGCGAATGCATAGACATCCACCTTCTTTGTTGTTCGGCCTTGTAGGGCCTCGGGAGCCATATACCTCAACGTCCCCTGAATGTATACCTCTGCACTGCCAAGAGACGTGGAACCAGATCTCGGTACACTCATGGAAATGACAGTAGTTGACTTGGCTTGGGCTTTGATGGTGGCCAGACCAAAGTCGGTGATACCTATGAGAGGTTTTAGTTGATGTATGGAGTTAGGGCGGAGGGGAGAAAACCCACAAGCAATACCCGCATCATCGACAAGCACGTTCACACCCTTCAAATCACCTATATTGTATGCTCAGTAAAGATGAAACTATTCGAGACGGAGGGAACAACGCACCATGAATGATATTCTGGTTGTGAATGTAAAGCACGCCAAGACTGATCTCGTGTAGCTGAGTTCAAAAGGATTGATAACCCGTTCCTTAAGAAGTAATGATGGATGCCAACTTACCAGTTTAA